>JAXCGZ010022683.1:180000-187500 GCA_037179515.1 Halocaridina rubra | reverse complement strand
GGTTGGTCGAGGGCACGGATATTTTATTACAATGTTTGTAGAAAGTGCCAAGGAAATATATGACCGGAACCGTGAGACTTAGGATCTGGCATCGAGAAGGGCAGGAAAGGACAGGAAGTTAGCCATTTCCTAAACCACAACAAACATAAGCAAGTGTTTCGTACGCAGGTACACGCCCAGGAGAGATGCCCAATAACTCCTCCCCGGAAGTAGGCGGGATTCCACTTTGAACCTGGCGTTGATTAGCTAGGACTAGATCTCACTGATTTCATTGGAGAATTGGATGTTAAGCCACGCCCTGCCCCTGGGGGTATTTCAAGAGCCACCCGGAGCAGAGACAGTTAGTTAGAACTTTGCCAGGGGCACGAATAGATCATAGATTGTGATAGTCATAGGGAGGGGGCATTGAGGCGTCGAAGTTGTGTTATACTCTAGAATAAATATAAGTAAAGGATTCACTGCGTGTCCATTCTTACCTTGTACCCATCAGGTACTAATATTTATAACCTAATAATTAAAGTATATATACGTAGGAGGAAAATCCCTACGTCAGTGGTGGCAGTGCGGTACGATCTTCACGAGAGAAAAAAAAAAAAAAAAAAAAAAAAAAACATACGAAGAGACAGGTGAATGCCAGTGCAGACCCGTGCAGAGAAAATAAGAATGGCAAACGCACAAGACCAATATCTCCCAAATTCGGAAATGGGCGACGACGAGAAAGACCGGAGAATCCTCGAATTGGAGGAGCAAGTGCGGCGCCTACAAGCACGCGCCGACGCCGCTCCGGCGAGAAGGAACCCGGTCGACGTCGACACCCCCGACAGTGAAACCGACGCCTCAAACATCGACGAACAGCCTGCCGCTCCGAACCCCGTGGTGACACAGGGAACGCAGCAGGCCATGCCCCCTTTCTGTGCCCTGGTGGTAAAGGCGCCACGAGTCAAAGATTCACCTTTACGCTTTGACGGCGCAAACGTGGAAGGCCTCGAGTATCCTTCTATATTTCCCGCAGCTGATTTTTTGACACACTTAGGTTGGCGGATGAGAAGTGCTGAGTGGACCGACGAGTACCGGATTAACGAAGCAGTACAAAGGTGCACCGGATTCGCGGCCGAGACCCTCGGTAGAGACGAATGGTCGGAAATAAAACAGTGGGGAACTTTTAAGGATCGATTCCTAAAAATGTTCACCGTGCGACAGAGCGAAGACACGCTCATAGCTGAGATTCAAAACAGTCCCCGAAGGCGAGGAGAGCAGTTGAGTTGGTACGCGACAAGGATTGAAACATTAACGGGTTCGGTGAGTGAAATTGCCGATATCCCGTACATGCGACAAAGTATTGTGCGGAACGCCTTACGGAAAATTGTTCCAGAGAAATGCCACTTTCTGTTGAAGTCCAACACCCCGGTCCCCGAGCTCGTGCGTCTACTGCTGAAGTGGTTCGAGAGCCACCCTGGTCATGGGCTTTCGGAGGAGGAAGTTGAAAGAGAAAGACTCAGGCGACCCACCGCGAGCCCCGTCGCAGCCATGACGAACGAGAGAGGACCGAGATTCCGAGACGAGCAGGCAAGATGGTGCGCAAGGTGTGGCGGCACAGGTCACTCCCAGGACTGGTGCGTGACAACGGCCCCACCGGATGTAGTTTGCTACAACTGTCTGGGGGCCGGACATCGGGCTAGAAGATGCCCCTCGCTGAGGATAACTCACGAAGTCGGGCAACCGGCGTTCTGGAAAAAAAAAAAAACGCCGACGCCCCGACGGGAACCCCCAGCGAACGGCCCGAACACCTCCGGTCGAGGAGCTATCGCTCCTCCCGAACGAGAAGTAGTGGACATCACGAGACCACCTCCTCAGCACAGATAAGTACTTGTAGTTTCTATCTAATGAGTAACGGGATCTTGCTAGTAGAAATTGCGGTCGGCGGAATCCGCCAAGTTGCTTTGTTGGATACGGGCTCAGCCGTATCATTAATTGACCGTAGTATTGTTGCAGACCCCCTCACTAAATTAGATACGCCAGTAGTTATTACCACTTTGGGCGATAATACCCCGAACTTTGTTAGAGTTAAAGAAGTGGTGAAACCCGTGATTGCATTTGAAGGGTGCCCCACAAGATTTAAATGTGCTTTTTTGGTAGTACCTAGGCTAAGTGTCGAACAGGCGAAAGTCATAATTGGTTTCGAGGACATGGTAAAAATGGGAGTTAGTATTGTTAATGCACGCGGCAAAACTACCGTAACGGTAAATGAGAGCGAAATAGTTGCACGTTCCGCGCGCGCGTCAGTGTCTGCATGTGTGTTGCAAGAGAAAAACGATGACTACATCGTGACGCTTCGGGAAGAAATTATTGAGAGCGGTACTGCATGCGTTTTAGAAGTTATTACCTCGCGAGTAATCCCGAACGCTCGAGCCTTATGTGCAGAATTTGTCGGAGAGTACGCGGACTTTTTTCCTAATAAACTGCTAATGGTCCCTGAGGGATCGCGAAAATTAACTGTAATGTGCGCGAACATGTCACCGATCCCGCTAGTTATTCCTAGAAACACGAAAGTCGCCGAATTCGAGGAAGTGTGCGAGTGTTACAGCGTAAATTTCACAAGGGTCGCGGAAGACCCCGAGCGCATCATAAATTTGCAGACGTTAGCGAGAGGACTGAGCGCTGCTGAACATTCTACTTTTATGTCTGAACTGGTCGCTAAATATTATGATGTTTTTGCGTTAGATGACGACCCCCTTGGAGAATGCACTCTCATGCCTTTTGATATTAACACAGGAAGTCACCCCCCCACCTTTGTCAAACCCTATCGCACTCCGTTTGTATACGAAAAAAGGTTAGAGGAAATGGTGTCTGATTTAGAGAAAAAGGGCGTCATTAGCTTGTCTAAAAGCCCTTGGCACAGTCCCATAGTGGTAGTTAAGAAGAAAGACGGAGATCTTCGTTTGTGCGTGGATTTCCGCAAACTAAATTTGCTCACTGAAGGCGATAAATTTCCCCTCCCCATAATTGAAGATGTATTGTGTCACGTTAGCGGCGCTAAGTATTTTTCCACTCTCGACCTCCTGGCGGGTTACCACCAGGTAGTCTTGAAAGAGAAGAGTAAAGCGAAGACCGCTTTTTCGGTAAATAATAAACTTTACGAGTATAATCGTTTGCCTTTTGGGTTAAAAAACGCCCCCAGTCATTTCAGCAGACTCATGACAACCGTTCTCCTAGGCCTCATCGGTAACGCCGTGTTAGTGTATTTAGATGATTTAGTCATAATCGGACAAACCTTTGAAGAACACGCCCGGAACCTCATTTCAGTTTTAGAAGCCTTAAGACAGAATAACCTGCGCGTGAAATTGTCTAAGTGCCAGTTTTTCAAGGCCGAAGTAGAATTTCTCGGGCACAAATTGTCACCCGCGGGCGTGGCAGTATTACACGATAAAGTAAAGGCCATTGAAAAGTTCGCACGGCCAAAAACGTGTAAAGATGTTAGATCATTTCTCGGACTTTGCTCGTACTACCGTAAATTCATTGAGAAGTATGCGGACATTTCCCGTCCCTTAGACAGGCTCCGAAATGCTCACCAGATTTGCTGGACGTCCGAGCACGAGACCGCGTTCGTAGCTTTAAAGAAGGCCCTAATGTCCACTCAAGTACTCGCTTACCCTAAATTTGATCGGGCGTTCTACGTCACGTGCGACGCTTCCGACGTTGCGATCGGCGGGGTAGTATCACAGGACGATGACGAGAAGAGAGACCGCCCCATTAGTTTCGCTTCCCGGGCGCTCACCGACACTGAGCGGCGGTATTCCACCATCGAACGAGAAGCACTCGCTATCGTGTTCATACTAGAAAAGCATAAATATTTCCTACTCGGATACCCAGTAATAATTCGTAGCGATCATTTGCCGTTGAAATACGTGTATGCAAACCCACTGAATAACCAAAGGCTTTCCCGATGGCTGTTAAGACTTATGCAGTTTAATATACAGGGGTTTGAGTATGTACCCGGAAAAAGTAACAAAGTAGCAGATGCCCTGAGCAGGGGAGTGCGAGAAGCCCCCGCCCTGGCCATTACCCGTTCAATGAGGAACGCGGGCCATCGGACTGTGGACACAGACCGTCCTGCAACTGCGGGAGCCGATCCCGATTCCGCACACAGACTCCTTCAGAGTAGTGGCCAAGAACATCCGCATAAGGTACCTAAAAGCATGAATGGAGGGAGTGGAAGTGAGCGAGGACCGAGTGAAAGTCGCGAGACTGAGCATGAGAATGAGCGAACGAGTGTGAATGAGGGAGAGGAGGGTTTTTGTGGGTGGAATCGAGAGGAGCTCGTAAGGAAGCAGGACGAGGACGCGTTGTGGGGAGAGGTAAAGAAACTCCTACAAGGAATAAATGGCGAAGTCCCTGTTAAAATGAGACGCCAAATGAAGTTATTCGTAACCGAAGGTGGAATCTTGTATAGGATGTTTACGAGAAAAGACGAAGAGGGGGGATACGCGGCAGTACTCCCCGAGGAATTCCACCGTCACGCCCTCTTTCTGTGTCACACGAGTCCCGCCGCCGGCCATATGGGAATCGAGAAAACGTATCGGTTGCTAAGTACCCAATTTTATTGGAAAGGGATGTATAAGGACGTCGTAGAGTACGTAAAGAAATGCCACGTGTGCAATTGCTTTAAAAGACAGCCGAATACAGTTCCCCCTGCCCGGATTTGGCCGCGATGCAGTTTTAAATGGGAGAGAGCCCATTGCGATTTGATAGGCCCCTTACCCCGATCATATGACGGCTACTTATACATATTTGTACTCACGGACGAGTGCACAAGATATACCTTCACGTATGCGATGAAGGACAAGACCGCGGATTCGGTCGCCGTTGCCCTGTACCAGTTCACTTTAGTATTTGGATTTCCTCGAGAGGTCATAACTGATAATGGACGCGAATTTATGAATGAAGTTTTCAAGGGGTTATGCGAGTTGGCACGAGTTCGCCATGCCGCCGTCCAAGCGTATCGGCCGCAAGCCAATGGGTTAGTAGAGCGGCGAAATGCCTCCATCATTACACTATTACGCCAACTTGCTGCCTCTGATCCCCAAGGATGGAACCTGCACCTGAAACAAGCGGAGCAGGCCCTGAACTTTGCATACCATAAATCAATCGGGGACTCCCCCTATTTTTTAGTGTTTGGGGAAGATCCCAAATTACCCTGGGACACCTTCGCCCCGCAAAAACTCTTGCCTGTGTATGATATTGAGAGTCTTCGCACGTACGTGATAAATACCGCCAGAAAAACCTACGAACTCACGGCGGCCATCCTGGATAAACAGAAAGAGAGAGATGCAAAAGCGTATGATCTCAGGCATAGCACGAAGAAGCATGAAGTAAAAGTAGGCGACCGAGTCTACGTGAAAAACGTTACCCGCCAGCATAAAATGTCCCCCTTGTATCTAGGTCCATATCGGGTATTAGAGGTAGCGCATGACAATATAACCCTTAGAGATTTATGCAGTGATAAAATTTGCCATTTTCATTCCAGCTTAGTCATAAAGAAAGAATGGGAGCTGACAAGAAATGACAACAAAAATGTCACACAGCCATTTCCCGTATTTGAAAGAATGGAAGTTGTCCCGGAAAACGAAAGAACGGGGGAGAAAACAGCACCCATATCCGCAAACGCCCGTTCCGGAGGAAATTCTGTTGTTTAGTAATTTAAATAAATTAAATCCGAGGTAGTAAAAGAATATATATATTTTCTGTTTGAATTGTTCATGTACAACTCCGTACGAGATTTTGAAGTTTAAGCAAAATGCATTCGTTACTGTTGCTAATGAAATATACTTTTTGTTTTATTATTGCATACACAGAGATAGACTTTTTATATTCATAGATACCCGTTTTTGTTATAGTTCTTTTTGTATTGAAGAAATCTTTAAAATCTTACTTAAAGGATTCCGAAAAGATTATCTAGAGATAACCATGGTTAACCCCTATCATTTTCATGAATTTTAGATTACAATCGAGCTAATTAAAAATAATTGAGATTATTAGAGATTATTTGCTGAGTTTTAAAGTTAAAATTAATGACACTTCAGTCCTTTTTAAGAAGTTGTTAAGAGAAGGATATTTGTACTTTTGTTGATAGTAGTAGGGATACTGTCACATATGATTTTAGTTTTTTTTGTTTTAATTTCATCAGTGTGTGTGCTTCGACTTAACCCTCTGATTTATAGCATGAAAAGAGAGAGATTGTCATTATAGACAAGGATGTGTATGCTGTTACAGTAAAGTCCTTATCAAGATTAAACAGAGAGGAATGGATTTATGCTTCGACAGTTTTGCAGTTGTACACTAAGTTCTTTTTGCTTTCGTTTTTTTGTTAATCAGGAATGAGAATAGCCGCTGACAATAAACATAAGACTCTATCGATAGTCATTGCTAACGTTTGTTCACGTTCATTTGTTTATTTATTTTATTATTAGAGATACTCTGCGACAATTTTTTATTTTCAGTACAAGTAGAAGACAGAGGCCCATCTCAGCTGACTTGTGAGTGAAAACCGCAACGTATTTCACGGTCACTCTACTCTCTCTCTCTCTCTCTCTCTCTCTCTCTCTCCTACCTTTCACTCGACGCTGAAACTGACAGAGGCCTCTCCTGCTGCTAACAGAACGTTGCCGTCTTTGATTTTTTCTTTTTGTTTTTATTCCAGCGAAGCTAGGCGATAATTATGCTTACATTTTATTTCAGTTGATAGATTGTTGCATGCTACCATTGCATGAATACTGATAAGACATCGGTAGCACCGCCATTTACATAAAATATTTTAACCACATGGCGCAACTGTTTAGAGAATAAATAGAGCTCCCATTGACAAATTGTGGAGCCAGCCAGTTGCCACTTATGCTATATATATATACATTGATTATGACAGCAGGAATTTGACTATTAAAGGAGACTGTGTTAGAATAAGCATCACTATGAAATAAGTATAGAACTCTGTTCTTACTTCTGCATATCAGTCTCCATTGTATATATGTTGATATTTTTGATTTAGTATATTTATTTTTATTGTTTATTATTCTTATTTTTAGATCATGATTATTAGTAATGTTAATATGTTGACTGATATTGTTGCTATCTCTCAATGGCCTGTTGCTAATTATTATATTTGAAATGAAATCAGCAGTAACCTGATGATTTGTATCTTTTATCTGAATTCATACTTGATGTTACGATAGCCACCGCTAATAAGAATGTTTCTTTAGTGGCTTTTCTCAGTATTTAATGATTGTTTTATGACTACAGTAAAGTAATGCTATGTATCAGTTACCCAGCTAAGTCCCGAATGGTTGGGAATCCTAATCTGAGGATGTAGGCAAACGTGCACATAAGGAATATGTTTCCAGGCAACCCCGACCTGCAAGTTCTAAAAGTCCTTAGTTTGTCCTCTCGGACAAGTCCCTGTTGCCCATTGAATAGAGATTGCAATCACTTGCAGTTGCAGGGGAGGCA
>JAXCGZ010022683.1:165000-170000 GCA_037179515.1 Halocaridina rubra | reverse complement strand
ATGGTGGAGTGAAAGCAGATGTGTGTCACAGAGTGAATGAAGGATGTAAAGTGTTGGGTGCATTGAAAGGAGTGATGAAGAATAGAGGGTTGGGAATGAATGTTAAGAAAGTTTTGTATGAGAAAGTGGTTGTGCCAGCTGTGATGTATGGATCAGAGTTATGGGGTATGAAAGTAAGTGAGAGACGGAAAATAAATGTGTTTGAGATGATATGCCTGAGGAGTATGATTGGTGTTTCTCGATTGGATAGGGTTAGGAATGAACTGGTGAAAGCAAGAACGGGTGTGAGGAGAGAAATTGCAGCCAGAGTAGATATGAATGTTCTGAGATGGTTTGGCCATGTGGAAAGGATGGATGATGAAAGGCTGCTGAAAAAGGTGATGAATGCGAGAGTTGATGGGAGAAATGCTAGAGGGAGGCCTAGGTTTTTATGGATGGATGGAGTAAGGAGAGCCCTGAATGATAGGAGGATGGATGTGAGGGAAGCAAGCGAGCGTACTAGGAATGGGAATGAGTGGTGAGCGATTGTGACGCGGCTCTGATGGGCATCTGCTGTTACCAAGGGGCTGCATCTTACAGAGATAGCCATGTGGTAGGGGCAGTAGGAGGAGCTGGCAGTTGTGAAGTGACACAGGTTGTGGAAGAGCCGGGAGGATGGGCTGTGGCACTCCAGCAGTGCCATCTGAACGGTCGCTAGCTCCCTCGTCATTGCCCATAGAGCAAAGTAATCCCCCTATTTGTTTTCCTTTCTTGATGTCGGCTACCCCCCAATTAAAGGGGGAAACAGCCAAGGTATATGTATGTATGTATGTATATATATATATATATATATATATATATATATATATATATATATATATATATATATATATATATATATATATATGTATGCATATATATACATATATATATATATATATATATATATATATATATATATATATATATATATATATATATATATATATATATATATATATATATATATATATATATATATATATATATATATATATATATATATATATATATATATATATATATATATATATATACGCAAAAACAATCAAACACACACACATACACGCTCATATATATATATATATATATATATATATATATATATATATATATATATATATATATATATATTTATATATATATATATATATATATATATATATATATATATATATATATATATATATATATATATATATATATATATATTTATATATATATATATATATATATATATATATATATATATATATATATATATATATATATATATATATATATATATATATATATATATATATATATATATGCACACACATATATATATATATATATATATATATATATATATATATATATATATATATATATATATATATATATATATATATATATATATATATATTTATATATATATATATATATATATATATATATATATATATATATATATATATATATATATATATATATATATATATATATATAGTATATATATATATATATATATATATATATATATATATATATATATATATATATATATATATATATATATATATATTTCTTCTTCCACTATAGCTCTTCTCGCTCATGCAGTGTAGGTATTTCTGGAGAGCCGTTTCCAACGATTCCCATTTTCAACGTTATCCACTGTAATATCTTTTTGTTCCATATTCGCTGTTACACACTCCATCCACCTTCTCTTTTGGAACCTCTATCTCCAACACTCTCCTCCCAACATACTCTTCATTCCTCCTCATGACATGCCCGAACCTGATAAACCTTTTTTCTTTGATTTTCTTAGTCACTTCTATCACTTTATTTATTCCCCTTACTAAATCATTCCTAATCCTATCATTTCTTTTGATTCCAATCATCTATCTAAGCATCCTCATTTCTGCCACATCCATTTTCTTTTCATAAAATATCTTCATGTGCCAAGTCTATGCTGCATATATCATTGCAGGTCTCTCTACATTTTTATGCACTTTTCCCTTCAGCTTCACATTTATCCTTCTATCACACAACACTCCAGATACCCTTTTCCGGTTGTTCCAACCTGCTTGGATTCTGCTGTTTACCTCCACTTGGAGTTCTGCATTTTCCTCCACATATGAACCCAGGTACTTGAATTTTTCTGCCCTCTTTACTATTTCCTCCTGTAGATGTATGTCACCCAACTGATTGGTGGGGTGACAATACATATAATCTGCTTTCGTTCTACTGATCTTCAGTCCTCTACTTTCCAATGCCTCTCTACATCTATCCAATTTCCTCTCCACTCCCTCTCTGGTCTCATCACACAATACTAACATCATCAGCAAACAACATACTCCACGGTGCCCGTTCCCGTACTCGTTCAGTAGCTACATCCATTATTATATTAAACAAATATTGGCTCAGTGACGATCCCTGATGTAGTTCAACTCCTACTACGAACTCCTCTGTCAATCCAACACTTGTGATTACTTGTGTGCATGCTCCTTCATACATATCTTTACTTACTCTAACATATTTCTCGGGTGTTTCTCTCTCTCTCTCAGGCATCTCCGGATCTCTTGCCGTGGGACTCTATCATAGGCTTTTTCTAAATCTATAAATTCTAAATGCAGTTCCTATTGGCCTTAACTATGTTTATCGAATAGCTGTCTTATGGCAAAAATGGCATCAGATGTGCTGCTACCTGGCATAAATCCAAACTGTTCTTCCCCAATGATTGTCTCTTCCCTTAACCTATGTTCTATAATCCTTTCCCATATCTTCATAGAGCGCAAAATTAGTTTGATTGCTTGGTACTTATTACAATCTGGAACATCATCTTTCTCTTTGAATAAAGGCATGAGAAAGCTTTACCTCCATTCATTTGACATCTTTTCTTTCCGACGAATCGTTTTCATCAGATGCCATATCATATCTATTCTAAATTCCGCATAGCATTTCCAAATTTCTACTCAGATCTCGTCTTGGTCTGTAGCTTTTCCATTTTTCAAGTTTCCCAAGCCAAACCTGTCTTCCTCTCTTTCTATATCTCTTACCATCATTAAATTTGGTGTTCCATCTACAAATATAGTTCTAGGGTTTTCCTCATTGAGCAGTCTCAAAATACTGTTTCCACCTTTCCTTGAGGTTACAAGCCCCTTCCCCATTATTTACCTGCTTTATATGAGTAATAACTTGTGTTGCTTTAGTTCTTTCATTGGCAATCTTGGATATTTTCTTTTGTCCCTCTTTAGTTTCCAATTCATCATATACATCATCCAATGCTTGTTGCTTTGCCTGCTCCACTGTCACTTTTGCTTTCTTCTTTGCCACTTTACTTCTCTCCTTATCTTCATTTGTCCCTGTCTCATCAGAAATTTTCTTTGTCTTTCTCTTCATCTTGATTTTCTCTTGTACATAAATATTCCACCACCAAGTTTCTTTATCTCCTGGGCCTTTTCCTGTTGACATTCCTAAAACTTCCTTTCCCACTCTTCTCAATACACTTGTAATTTCTTCCCACCACATATCCACGTCCTCCTAATCCCAAGTGCCAAGCTCTTCTTAATACTTTCTCTATGAATATATATCAATATTTTGGTTCTTTCAGTCTCCACCATCTTATTCTGGGGATCATTTCTGCCTACCTCTTGTTGTAGCCTTCCTCTCCCAGTCAACTGTCAAAACCCTATGCTGGGATGTCACAGATTCTCCTGGAAATACCTTACAGTTTCTTATTTCTTTTAGATTTATTCTTCTGCATAATACAAAGTCAATTTGTGACTCTTACCCACCACTTTTATAGGATGTAAGACACCTTGGCTGATTCTCGAAAAAAGTTTTAACTACTGCCATATAAAATGCCATAGAAAAGTCCATAATCCTTTCGCCGTCTACATTCCGATCACCTAACGCCCATCCTCCATGTATCCTTTCCAAAGCCTGGTTCTTTCTTCCCACTTGCCCATTTAAGTCCCCTCCTAGGAAAAGTGATTCTTCACTTGGTATATCTACCATTTCCCGATCGAGCTGTCTCCAAAAATCATCTTCTTCCTCTTTTGAACATCCTAACTGGGGTGCATACATGCCTATAATATATAGTATCTCTCCATCCAAATCTAATTTCATACGCAATATTCTCTCATTCAATCTTTCCACTTCAATTGCACAGCTTTTGAGCTTTCCAGATAGAATAATTCAAAATCCATTTCTTCTTCGCTCTGTGCATCCTCTGTAGAAAAGTTTATATCATGCACCAAACTCTCTAGCTTTGTTTCCCTTCCATCTTATCTCCTGTACACAAAAGAATTGGATTTTCCTTTTCTCCACCATATTCACAATTTCTATGTCACGTCCTGTCATAGTACCAACGTTCAGGATGCCAGTTCTAATGGATTTTGGGGCTTGCTTCATTAACTGCACTCGCTCACGATGCAGTAGCCCTTGCCTATTTCTCGCAAAATTAGGGCTATGTATCTGCTCGTCGCCTACGGGGAATGCCCTAGAGGTCATCGGTACATCAATGGCTTCCATTTCATGGGTTTTTGCAGGGATTTTACGACCAGATGCCCTTCCTGACGTCAACCCTGCCCATTTATATATATATATATATATATATATATATATATATATATATATATATATATAAATATATATATATATATATATATATATATATATATATATATATATATATATATATATATATATATATATATATATATATATATATATATATATATATATACATATATATATATATATATATATATATATATATATATATATATATATATATATATATATATATATATATATATATATATATATATATATATATATATATATATATATATATATATATATATATATATATATATATATATATATATATATATATATATATATAAAGATAAGCAAACTAATTGTAATGTCATTTAATAGTTTATGCCATATACTTCTTCTTTTGGGGTATGAAGCCAAAATGTATATGTGGC
>JAXCGZ010022683.1:155000-160000 GCA_037179515.1 Halocaridina rubra | reverse complement strand
TCTAAACAAGAAGATAAAAACAAACAGCTGAATGACAACCTAAAGGAATTAGATGTTAGTTCACTGCTCTCTTCTGAGAGAGACGAGATTGCTGCTTGGAATGTCCAGATTAAGGAAAACATTGAACAGTTCAGAAAAGAGTTCCAGGAGCTGAATATGGAAAATGATGCCATGAAAACGTCCTTTGCTGATGCACTAAAGGGGAATGTGGCAGTAAAAGAGGCTGTAAAGGTGGTGGCACTGAAAAACATACAAACAGTTGATTATAAAGAGACAGAAATCGAAAAAAATGAAAGACGTTGTGATGGAAAGGGCAAACCCACTCATCAGACAGGGACTTGATAAGGAGAAGACAGTGGTAATCTCAGGCATAAGTGAATCCCAGGAGCCAACATGGCAGGGGAGACTTGAAGAAAATAAAGCTAGGGTTGTAGACCTGATAAGAAAGCTTGGAGTAGTATGTGGTCCTGAGGATATTGTAAACATACACCAACTAGGTAAATATTCGAGGGAAGGAAAGCCGAGACCAACAAAAGTAACCTTTGAGAGAGGGGAAACATGTAGGGAAATATTGTTGAGAAAAAAAAGTCTAAAAGACCTTCAAGAATGCAAAGAAGTGTTCATTAGACGATACAGAACACAGGAAGAGATGGGAAAGATCAAAAACTTGTTGCAAGAGGCAAGAAGGTTAAATGATGAAAGAAATGAAGAAGAGAAGAAAAATTTTCGTTACAGAATACTTCCAGACAAAGGGGAGATAAAGAAGATAATGACAGAAGATCAGGGGATGGGGCCTCATTAAGATTGTTATACACAAATGCTGATGGATTAGCTGGTAAGGCAGTAGAATTAAAAGATAGGATTCACAACAGTAAGGCAGATATAGTAGCAATTACAGAGACTAAGTTGAGTGAGGACATAAACAGTGTCACAGTTTTTCCTAAGGGCTTCAGAATACTAAGGGTTGAAAGATCTGAGAGGACTGGTGGAGGGATAGCACTGCTCATAAGTGAGAGGATTCAAGTTGAAGACATAAACTTGGCTATAGAAAGTGAGTTCAGGGAATTTCTTGTTGCTCGCATAAATACTGGGTCAGAGAGCATTATAATAACTGTTGTATACAACCCACCAAGGAACCAAAATAGGCTTGAAATTTATGAGGAAAGTCATATAGGTACTATTGAAGTCATAAACTCAGTTGTTAACATGGCACGGGAGAAAAAATGTAGGATTTTGATTATGGGAGACTTTAATCATAAAGAGATAGATTGGATAAATCTTGACCCACACAGTGGTGAGGACTCATTCGGGGCAAGATTCCTAGATTGCGTACAAGGGAATTTCCTACACCAACATGTAATGGAACCAACAAGAGCCAGGGGTGGGGATGAGCCATCACTACTTGATCTAGTGTTCACAGATAATGTGTTGGATATTGAAAATATTGAGTATGAACCACCAATTGGAAAGAGTGACCACTGTGTGTTGTTGATGGAGTATATCATTGAAGATATTCTTCCTGAGAGTAGAGGCACTGAGTACATGAGGAGAAACTATCCGAAAGGAGATTACATCAAAATGAATGAGCTTTTTGCAGTTATTGACTGGAGAACCTTATTTTACAACAAATCTGTACAAGAAATGTATGACATCTTTTGTGAGAAATATGGGAAGATAGTAGATTGCTGCATACCTGTCACCAAAGTAGGTGTAATTCATGCCAGAGAGAAATGGTTCGATAATGGGTGTAAAAGAGCTAAGGAGTGGAGACACAAATGCTAGAAAAGGTATAGGAGGAGAAAAAACATAAATGCCTGGCAAACCTACAAAAGAGCAAGAAATGACTACCTAAGTAAAAGGAGAGAGGAGAGAGAGATTATGAGAGGGACATCACCAGGAAGGCTAAAGAAAATTCCAAGCTTTTCCACAGCTTTATCGGAGAAAAACTGAAGGTAAAAGAACAGGTTTTAAGGCTAAAGAGAGCGGATGGAAGCATCACTGAGACGGACGAAGAGATCTGCAAAGAATTGAACTAGGAGTTTCAGTCAGTATTTACAGTAGAAAATACCCCACCCCCTCAGATTGCAGTGATAGAAGCTCAAGGGCCGGTATTAGAGAACATCAACCTTACAGCCACAGAGGTACGCAAAGCGCTGATGGATTTAGATGTTCATAAAGCTACAGGTCCTGATGACATATCCCCTCATGTGCTTAAAAAATGCGCAAACACAATATCAATGGCACTAAGTATCATATTTAAGGAGTCACTGGAGTCGGGGGAGATTCCAAGATGCTGGAAACAAGCAAATGTGATACCTATCTTCAAAAAGGGAAGGAGGGATACGGCTCTGAACTATAGACGAGTTTCCTTGACCAGCATAGTTTGCAAAGTTATGGAGAAACTACTAAGGAAACATATCTCTCTTCACTTGGAATCCTTCAACTTTTTGTCAGTGAGGCAACATGGCTTCAGAGAAGGTAGATCAACAGTAACAAACTTATTAGAATTTTATGATGAGGTAAGCCAAATCTTACAGGAAAGAGAGGGCTGGGCAGATTGCATATTCCTAGACTTCCAGAAAGCATTTGACACTGTTCCACATGGGAGACTTATTAGGAAGCTGCACTCAATGGCTAGAATAGGTGGAAATGCTTTGGAATGGATAAAAACTTACTTAGAAGGAAGGGAACAGAGGGTTAGAGTAAGACACTCAGTGTCTGAATGGAGAAGAGTTAGTAGTGGAGTTCCACAGGGTTCAGTTTTAGGGCCACTTTTGTTCCTTGTATATGTAAATGACCTACCAGAGTCTGTAAATTCATTCATGAATATGTTTGCAGATGATGCAAAGATTGTGAAGAAAGTAAAAAACGAGAACAATGGTAGAGAACTTCAGGAGGATCTAAATAATCTGCATGAGTGGTCAGAAAAGTGGCTAATGAAATTCAATACCTCAGAATGTAAGGTAATGAGAATGGGTACAAGTGCAAGAAGGCCCAAGCTTGACTACTCGGTGGCTGGAGTACAACTTCAAGAGACAGAAAATGAGAGAGATCTAGGAGTAAACATACTGGCAGATTTGTCTCCAGAAATACATATAAATGGCGTAGTAAGGGCAGCATATGCATTCTTATCAAATGTAAGGGTAGCCTTCAGGCACATGGACAAGGAAATGTTCAGAAATATTTATGTAACCTATGTGAGGCCAAAACTCGAATATGCAGCCCCCTTTTGGAATCCGCACTTGAAAAAGCACATAGCTAAGCTTGAAAAAGTTCAAAGACATGCCACGAAACTGGTGCCAGAAATACGCAATCTCGGTTATGATGAGAGGCTGAGGGAATTAGACTTGCCATCACTCGAAGCTAGAAGAGTAAGGGGGGATATGGTGACAGTCTTTAAATTCCTTCATGGTTATGATAGAGTGGATAGGGATCGATATTTCGATATGGCTGGCTCTAGAACTAGTCATAGTTTGAAGCTTCGTAAGAAAACTTCTTTGCAGGATGTAAGGAAATACTTTTTTCAGTGCAAGAGTAGTTGATAATTGGAATTCGCTAAGCGAGGAGGTAGTTAATGCTATCTCAATCCATAGTTTTAAGGACAGGTACGATAAGTATCACTAAGTCTAAAATGGAACCGATCAGGAGACGGGAAGATACGAGCTTTGGGCTCTTTCCCGTAAACACAATTAGGTAATCACAATTAGGTAATCACACACACACACACACACACAAACACACACACACACACACACACACACACACACATCTTCTTCTTCGTCTACATCTTTTCCCACATTTATGTGGGGTTGATGTCTCTGGCCAGTGTTCCCCATATGTTCCTGTCCCATACCTCATCACCCAACAAACCTTTAGACCTCAGGTCGTTATTGATGCAATCCATCCACCTAGGCTTTGGTCTCCCCCTCCCTCTCATACCCTGTACATCAGTTTCCATCACCCTCCTCCCAACATACTGTTCATCCCTCCTAACGACATGACTATACCATCTTAGTCTACTTTTTTGTATCTTATCTGATATTTCTCTAACTTTTGAGGTACCTCTAATTACCTCGTTTCTGATCTTATCACTTCTTTTCACCCCACACATCCATCTCAACATCCTCATCTCTGCCAAATCCAGTTATTTCTCTTGTGTCTTCTTTATTGCCCCTTGTCTCTGCTCTATACATCATCGCAGGTCTCACAACTGTCTTATGCACTTTACCCCTCAACTTAATCCCCGCTCTCCTGTCGCACAGCACCCCAGACACTTTCTTCCAGTTCTTCCATCTCGCTTGTATTCTGTGGGTTATTTCTGACTCTAGGTCAACATCCTATGCTACTGTTGATCTCAAATACTTGAACTTTTCAAGTCTTTTCAACACCCCCCCCTGCAAATTGACCTCCCCATCCTCATCATCTCTCAACCTCAAGTACTCCGTCTCCTTCCAGCTGATTCTTAGTCCTCTATCATCCATCACTCTTATCCACTCCTCAAGCTTCTGCTCCACTACCTCTCGTCTGTTGCTACACAGTAAAATGTCATCTGCAAAGAGCATACACCATGGTGACTGATCTCTAATGCCCTGGGCTACTACATCCAAGAGCAGATCAAATAGATATAGACTCAAAGCAGACCCTTGATGAAGACCAACATTTACTGAGAGACTTTTCGTTAAGCCCACACTGTTCTTAACATTTGCCTCTACCCTCTCATGCATATCTTGGATGATTCTTACACATTTCTAGGGGACTCCCTTTACTCTAATACACCTCCACACCTCTTGACGTGGTACTCGATCATATGCCATTTCCAGGTCAATAAAGACCATATGCAGTCCTTTCTGTGTCTCCCGATGCTTTTATAGCATTTGTCTCAAGGCAAATATGGCATCCACTGTCCCTCTTCCAGGCATGAAGCCAAACTGTTCATCCCCAATTGCCGTTTCCTCTCTGAGTCTCCTCTCTATGATCTTCTCCCATATCTTCATAGTATG
>JAXCGZ010022683.1:115000-147500 GCA_037179515.1 Halocaridina rubra | reverse complement strand
ATTGAGATAGCATTAACTACCTCCTCGCTTAGCGAATTCCAATTATCAACTACTCTTACACTGAAAAAGTATTTCCTTACATCCTGCAAAGAAGCTTTCTTACGAAGCTTCAAACTATGACCTCTAGTTCTAGAGCCAGCCATATCGAAATATCGATCCCTATCCACTCTATCATAACCATGAAGGAATTTAAAGACTGTCACCATATCCCCCCTTACTCTTCTAGCTTCGAGTGATGGTAAGTCTAATTCCCTCAGCCTCTCATCATAACTGAGATTGCGTATTTCTGGCACCAGTTTCGTGGCATGTCTTTGAACTTTTTCAAGCTTAGCTATGTGCTTTTTCAAGTGCGGATTCCAAAAGGGGGCTGCATATTCGAGTTTTGGCCTCACATAGGTTATATAAATATTTCTGAACATTTCCTTGTCCATGTGCCTGAAGGCTACCCTTACATTTGATAAGAATGCATATGCTGCCCTTACTATGCCATTTATATGTATTTCTGGAGACAAATCTGCCAGTATGTTTACTCCTAGATCTCTCTCATTTTCTGTCTCTTGAAGTTGTACTCCAGCCACCGAGTAGTCAAGTTTGGGCCTTCTTGCACTTGTACCCATTCTCATTACCTTACATTTTGAAGTATTGAATTTCATTAGCCACTTTTCTGACCACTCATGCAGATTATTTAGATCCTCCTGAAGTTCTCTACCATTGTTCTCGTCTTTTACTTTCTTCACAATCTTTGCATCATCTGCAAACATATTCATGAATGAATTTACAGCCTCTGGTAGGTCATTTACATATACAAGGAACAAAAGTGGCCCTAAAACTGAACCCTGTGGAACTCCACTACTAACTCTTCTCCATTCAGACACTGAGTGTCTTACTCTAACCCTCTGTTCCCTTCCTTCTAAGTAAGTTTTTATCCATTCCAAAACATTTCCACCTATTCTGGCCATTGAGTGCAGCTTCCTAATAAGTCTCCCATGTGGAACAGTGTCAAATGCTTTCTGGAAGTCTAGGAATATGCAATCTGCCCAGCCCTCTCTTTCCTGTAAGATTTGGCTTACCTCATCATAAAATTCTAATAAGTTTGTTACTGTTGATCTACCTTCTCTGAAGCCATGTTGCCTCACTGACAAAAAGTTGAAGGATTCCAAGTGAAGAGAGATATGTTTCCTTAGTAGTTTCTCCATAACTTTGCAAACTATGCTGGTCAAGGAAACTGGTCTATTGTTCAGAGCCGTATCCCTCCTTCCCTTTCTGAAGATAGGTATCACATTTGCTTGTTTCCAGCATCTTGGAATCTCCCCCGACTCCAGTGACTCCTTAAATATGATACTTAGTGCCACTGATATTGTGTTTGCGCATTTTTTAAGCACATGAGGGGATATGTCATCAGGACCTGTAGCTTTATGAACATCTAAATCCATCAGCGCTTTGCATACCTCTGTGGCTGTAAGATTGATGTTCTCTAATACCGGCCCTTGAGCTTCTATCACTGCAATCTGAGGGGGTGGGGTATTTTCTACTGTAAATACTGACTGAAACTCCTTTTTCAATTCTTTGCAGATCTCTTCATCCGTCTCAGTGATGCTTCCGTCCGCTCTCTTTAGCCTTAAAACCTGTTCTTTTACCTTCAGTTTTCCTCTGATAAAGCTGTGGAAAAGCTTGGGATTTTCTTTAGCCTTCCTGGTGATGTCCCTCTCATAATCTCTCTCTGCCTCTCTCCTTTTACTTAGGTAGTCATTTCTTGCTCTTTTGTAGGTTTGCCAGGCATTTATGTTTTTTCTCCTCCTATACCTTTTCCAGCATTTGTCTCTCCACTCCTTAGCTCTTTTACACCCTTTATCGAACCATTTCTCTCTGGCATGAATTACACCTACTTTGGTAACAGGTATGCAGCAATCTACTATCTTCCCATATTTCTCACAAGAGATGTCATACATTTCTTGTACAGATTTGTTGTAAAATAAGGTTCTCCAGTCAATAACTGCAAAAAGCTCATTCATTTTGATGTAATCTCCTTTCGGATAGTTCCTCCTCATGTCCTCAGTGCCTCTACTCTCAGGAAGAATATCTTCAATGATATACTCCATCAACAACACACAGTGGTCACTCTTTCCAATTGGTGGTTCATACTCAATATTTTCAATATCCAACACATTATCTGTGAACACTAGATCAAGTAGTGATGGCTCATCCCCACCCCTGGCCCTTGTTGGTTCCATTACATGTTGGTGTAGGAAATTCCCTTGTGCGCAATCTAGGAATCTTGCCCCGAATGAGTCCTCACCACTGTGTGGGTCAAGATTTATCCAATCTATCTCTTTATGATTAAAGTCTCCCATAATCAAAATCCTACACTTTTTTTCCTATGCCATGTTAACAACTGCGTTTATGACTTCAATAGTACCTATATGACTTTCCTCATAAACTTCAAGCCTATTTTGGTTCCTTGGTGGGTTGTATACAACAGTTATTATAATGCTCTCTGACCCAGTATTTATGCGAGCAACAAGAAATTCCTTGAACTCACTTTCTATAGCCAAGTTTATTTCTTCAACTTGAATCCTCTCACTTATGAGCAGTGCTATCCCTCCACCAGTCCTCTCAGATCTTTCAACCCTTTGTATTCTGAAGCCCTTAGGAAAAACTGTGACACTGTTTATGTCCTCACTCAACTTAGTCTCTGTAATTGCTACTATATCTGCCTTACTGTTGTGAATCCTATCTTTTAATTCTACTGCCTTACCAGCTAATCCATCAGCATTTGTGTATAACAATCTTAATGAGGCCCCATCCCCTGATCTTCTGTCATTATCTTCTTTATCTCCTCTTTGTCTGGAAGTACTATGTAACGAAAATTTTTCTTCTCTTCTTCATTTCTTTCATCATTTAACCTTCTTGCCTCTTGCAACAAGTTTTTGATCTTTCCCATCTCTTCCTGTGTTCTGTATCGTCTAATGAACACTTCTTTGCATTCTTGAAGGTCTTTTAGACTTTTGTTTTCTCAACAATATTTCCCTACATGTTTCCCCTCTCTCAAAGGTTACTTTTGTTGGTCTCGGCTTTCCTTCCCTCGAATATTTACCTAGTTGGTGTATGTTTACAATATCCTCAGGACCACATACTACTCCAAGCTTTCTTATCAGGTCTACAACTCTAGCTTTATTTTCTTCAAGTCTCCCCTGCCATGTTGGCTCCTGGGATTCACTTATGCCTGAGATTACCACTGTCTTCTCCTTATCAAGTGCCTGTCTGATGAGTGGGTTTGCCCTTTCCATCACAACGTCTTTCATTTTTTCGATTACTGTCTCTTTATAGTCAACTGTTTGTATGTTTTCCAGTGCCACCACCTTTACAGCCTCTTTTACTGCCACATTCCCCTTTAGTGCATCAGCAAAGGAAGTCTTCATGGCATCATTTTCCATATTCAGCTCCTGGAACTCTTTTCTGAACTGTTCAATGTTTTCCTTAATCTGGACATTCCAAGCAGCAATCTCGTCTCTCTCAGAAGAGAGCAGTGAACTAGCATCTAATTCCTTTAGGTTGTCATTCAGCTGTTTGTTTTTATCTTCTTGTTTAGAAATTCTAGATTCTAGTTGACTCTTTTCCCCTTCCAGCTTCTTTATTCTTTTTTCTAGTTCCTTTCTCTCCTGCCCTTGTGCTTTATTTGCTTCCTCCAAAGATCTTATTTATTCTCTGAGTGTTTCATTCTCTTTCATTTCTCCATCCATATTCCGAATTTTATCATCAAGGCTTGTAACCATTGCCTCTAACTTCTTGATTCTCTGTTTAAGTCCCCTGATGGCTACCCCTTCTCCCGACCCATGGGTGGGAGAGGTTTGGGACAGAGATGGCCTCATTTTTATGTTCTCCCTCTCACAGAATATAGAAAGAAGACGAGAAAGAGGAAAAAAAAAAAGAGAAAAACTTTTAATTGAGCTTCACACAGAATTTTTATATCTCCATATAAGTGCTATTTAGTGACTCAGTTTATCTCTTTTCTGGTAACACACATCTTAACTTAAAAACTTGACCATGGGAATTTAAGTATAAAAAGAAAAAGAAAATCAAAAGTCAAACCTGAAGGAAAATTCGAATTTGTGTTTGAGGTGGCACCCACCTGTTTCTGCTATATATTTTTCCTAACTGATAAACTCACTTGCTAACCAAGATATGTTATCACAGGATTAGACTTTACATTTAACTCAATATATATACAAAAAAAAAAAAAGTAAATGTGTGTGTGTGTGTGTGTATGTATATATATATATATATATATATATATATATATATATATATATATATATATATATATATATAATATATATATATATATATATATATATATATATATATATATATATATATATATATATATATATATATATATATATAATATATATATATATATATATATATATATATATATATATATATATATATATATATATATATATATATATATATATATATATATATATATATATATATATATATATATATATATATATATATATATATATGTATATATATATATATATATATATATATATATATATATATATATATATATATATATATATATATATATATATATATATATATATATATATATATATATATATATATATATATATATATATATATATATGTATATATATATATGTATATATATATATATATATATATATATATATATATATATATATATATATATATATATATATATATATATATATATATATATATATATATATTATATATATATATATATATATATATATATATATATATATATATATATATATATATATATATATATATATATATATATATATATATATATATATATATATATATATATATATATATATTTATATATATATATATATATATATATATATATATATATATATATATATATATATATATATATATATATATATATATATATATATATATATATATATATATATATATATATATATATATATATATATATATATATATATATCTATATATCTATCTATCTATCTATCTATCTATCTATCTATATATATATATATATATATATATATATATATATATATATATATATATATATATATATATATATATATATATATATATATATATATATATATATTATATATATATATATATATATATATATATATATATATATATATATATATATATATATATATATATATATGAGTCCTTGCTATCTTCTCACCCACATGCCGAAGTTCTCTACATTGGAGACTTCAATGTACACCACAGTGAGTGGCTTCATTCTTCTCACACTGATGTGGGAGGAAGCGAGGCTCTTGCTTTCTCTATTACTCATGATCTAGAGCAAATTATTAAACATCCTACTCATGTTCCTGATCGTCACGAACAAGCTGCTGACATTCTTGACCTTTTTTTTACTTCTAACCCTTCAAACTACTCTTATTCCGTGCTTTCCCCTCTTGGTAAATCTGACCACTCCATGATCTCTGTCTCTTCCATTTTTGCTCCCCCACCACCAATCCCTCCTACTCAACGCCGCCTTTGGCACTTCGAGCGAACTCAATATGAAAATTTGCGTAACTTTCTCTTTGACTTTCTATGGGATGACTACTGCTTTCGGTCCTGCAACCCTGATCGGGTAGCTGTAAAAGTTGCCGAGATCATGACCGCGGGAATGGAGGCGTACATCCCCTCTTCTACAAAAACTTTCTCTCGCCCTAAACCTTAATTTGACCGTGCCTGCTCCATGGCTATCCAGGCTAGGAATCAGGCTCACCGATCTTACCAAGCCTCTCCTCCCGATTTAACTCGCTCTGCTTTTATTATAGCTAGGAATCGCTGTACAGCTCAGATTCGAAGGTCTAAGGCTTCCTTTATAAGAAGGAAAGTTGATGACCTTAACTCCTCTCCCACTGACAGATGCTTCTGGTCCTTAGCCAAAAACCTCTCCAAAAACTTCTGTAACTCAAGCTTTCCCCCTCTCATTCGTTGTGATGGTTCTATAGCTTGCTCTCCCACTGACAAAGCCACTCTCTTTGGCTCTCATTTTTCTGCCAACTCTTCTATCAACGATTCCAGTGCACCTGTTCCTCAGTCTTTTCCCCTCTCTAACCCTATGCCCTCCCTTATCCTTTCTTCACGCAAAGTTCATAAGGTTCTTCGCTCACTAAAGACAAATAAGGCATCTGGTCCCGATGGTATCCCTGCAAGGTTCCTTAAGGAGTTTGCAGATGAACTGGCTCCCGTGCTTTGCCGTCTTTTTCGCCTCATTCTGTCAACCAGTAGCTATCCTTCATCTTGGAAGCATGCTCTAGTTCAACCTGTTCCTAAGAAGGGTGACCGCTCTATTCCTTCTAACTACTGACCTATTGCTCTAACCTCCTCTATTGCTAAAGTTTTCGAAACTTTGCTCAATGCTCACTTCTTGAAGCGCCTTGAATCTAACTCACTTATCTCCGATCACCAGTACGGCTTCCGCAAGGCAAGATCTAGTGGTGATCTCCTGTCCTATCTTACTCATGTATGGTCATCTTCTCTGAGGAACTATGGGGAATCCTTTGTCGTTGCCCTTGATATCTCTAAGGCTTTTGACAGAGTGTGGCACAAGGCTCTGTTGGCCAAACTCCCTGCCTACGGCTTTACCCCTTCTTTCTGTTCTCTAATTTCCAGTTTTCTCACTGACCGTTCTATATCTGTAGTTGTTGATGGCGCGACATCTAGCCCTTTCTCTGTGTCCAGTGGTGTTCCACAGGGCTCTGTTCTTTCACCTACTCTCTTCCTTCTCTTCATCAATGATCTTCTACAGTCCCCATCTTCCTCTGTTCTTCATGCCTTTGCCGATGATTCTACCCTTCACTTTTCCTCTGCCTTTTCTTCACAACCTTCATCTGTTACTCGTAATCAATCTCGTATCACTCTTTCTTCTACTCTTAACTCCGATTTGCAGAGAGTATCTGAATGGGGCACTCAAAATTTAGTTAAATTCAATGCCTCCAAGACACAGTTTCTGGCTATCTCTTTATCTTCTCCTGATAACCCTATTGTCTTCGAAACTAATGAAATTTACCCTCTTAACTCTATCAATATATTAGGAATCCATATAGCCTCTAATTTGTCTTGGAGGAATCACATAATCCAAATTTCTAAATCTTCATCCAAAAAATTGGGGGTTTTGTTTCGTTTTCGTTATTACTTTTCCTCATTGCAGTTACTTAAAATTTACAAAGGTCTTATCCGCCCCTGCTTAGAATACTGCTCACAACTGGGGTGCTTCTTCCTTTACTTATCTTCTTGATAGGGTTCAATCTAAGGCAGTCAGACTCATTAATGATCCTTCTCTTACTTCTAACCTGGATTCTCTCTCTCTTCGCCGCAAGGTATCTTCCCTTTCGCTTTTCTATCGCTACTACTTCCATCGCTGCTCTGATGAGTTGGCGAGTTGCATCCCTCCTCCACTGCCGAGGCCACGTAACACTCGCCAAGCGGCCTCATCTCACAGGTACTGTGTGGAGATTTGTAGCTCGCGGATTGGTCGGTGCAGCGACTGCTTCTTCCCTTCTACCTCCAGACTCTGGAACTCTCTTCCTCCTTCTGTCTTTCCTAATTCTTATGACCTTTCATCCTTCAAAAAGCAGATCTATCGTCATCTCAGAGCCTAGTCCTCCATATCTCTGGGTTCTCTTTACTTTGACTGTTTTTTCTGTCTGTCGTTTTCCTTTGTGTGACATTACCTCATCTCTGCCTTGCCCTTAACTTTTTCTTTTCCTTCGTCTGGGTATTTTCTCGTGCCCGGGCCTTTATTGATGAGGGCAGTTTCTGCCTATCCCGGTGTCACACTAAAAAAAAAAAAAAAAAAAAAAAAAAAAAAAAAAAATATATATATATATATATATATATATATATATATATATATATATATATATATATATATATATATATATATATATATATATATATATATATATATATATATATATATATATATACAAATTAGACTCATTCTTCGCAGATGAATGTTTGTAAACAGATAAGAAAAAAAAAATCAAAATCAGTACAAGTCGGGATGTAAAATGGAGAGTAATAATATTTAATTTTTTATGTCGACAGAGTTACAGATTTCACAGAGAAGGAGGCTGATGGAGATAATTTTAGTTACAGAATGTTTGACAGTTCTTATTCCATACAGTCGCTTCCTGTGACATGAAGGGAGCGCCAGGGCTGCGTTCTTTTTTACTGCTTCCATGTATAATAATGATAATATTAATGAAAATATTAATAATAATAATAATAATAATAATAATAATAATAATAATAATAATAATAATAATAATAATAATAATAATGATAATAATAATAATAATAATAATTATAATAATAATAATAATAATAATAATAATAATAATAATAATAATAATAATAATAATAATAATAATAATAATAATAATAATAATAATAATAATAATAATAATAATTTCATGTTCTCTTTTTATGTATGTGTTAGATTCATCTGAATTATAAAAGAATAAAAAATATAGTGACATAAACTGAGTGCTCACAAAGTCGAGTGTGTGCACAGGCACAGAAAAGTTACTATTGTAGTTCTAAACTCAGTTGTTAACATAGGACAGGAGAGAAAAAGTAAGGGTTGAAATATGGGAGATTTTAATAATAGAAAGATAGATTATACTAATCTCGACCTGCATAGAGAGAATTTTTTTTTTTATTGTAAGATTCTTAGATTGTGTAGGATACTGGCAAATTAAGTATGAGCCACCTATGGGAAACAGTGACCACTGCATATTGCTTGAGAGTAGTTGTCTGTACGACCATATCTAACTGTACAAGAGGTGTACGAAATCTTTTGTGAGTAATATGATCAAGATAGTTAGCTGTTGCATACCATCCACCTAAAGAAGAGTCATTAATGCAAGAGAAAAATGGTTCAATGAGGAGTGCAAGAGAGCTAAGGAGTGGAGAGACATATGCTGGAATTGGTGTAGAAAATACAAAGCATACTTGGTTGAAAGACTTACAATTGAGCGAGAAATGATTACTTAAGTATAAGAAGAGAGGTGAAGAGAGATTGTGAGAGGTATATTACCAGGAGAGCTAAAGAAAATCCCAAGCTTTTCCATAGGTTTGTCAGAGGAAATTAAATGTCAAAGAATAACTTTTAAAGTTAAAGGAGTTAGATAGAGTCATTACTGAGACAAATGAGGTGATATACGAAGAACTGAACAAGAAGTTTCAGTCAGTATCTACAGTAGAAAATACCTCACCCTCTCAGACAGAGGTATGCAAATTGTTGTTGGAATTAGATGCTCATAAGTCTAGTATGCCTGACGACCTATCCCCATACGTCTTAAGAAGCGTGCTAAACCATCACTGGTGAAACCGTGCATCATATTTGAAGAGTAATTGGAATCTAGGGAGATTCCAATGTGCTGAAAACAATTGAACGTGGTACCTATCTTTAAAAAAAGGAAGGAGAAACACATCTCTAGACTAAACACCTGTTTCCTTAACCAGCATAGTTATCAAAGTTATGGAGAACATGCTCATAAAATGCATCTCTCTTCACTTGCTATCATTCAACTTTTTGTCAGTGCACAACATGGCTTTATAGATGAGGTAAGCTATCTCTCTACAAGAAAGAGTATATCGGGTAAATTGCATATTCTTAGAATTTCGGCATTCATTTGAGACAGTCTCACATGGGGGATGTATGCGGAAGCTGCAAGTAGTGGCAGGAATAGTTGGAAACATTTTGGAGTGGATTAAAACTTTCTGCCTGGAGTAATTTTAGTAGTGGGGTTGTGTAGGCATCAGATTTAGACCCAATTTTGTACATTGTATATGAAAATGACCTACCAGAATCTCTAAATGCATTAAATGAATATATTTGTAGATGATACAAAAGCTGTGAAGAGAGTAAAAGACGAGAACAATGGTAGAGAACCTCAGAAAGATCTGAATACTCTGCATGAGTGGTCAGAAAAGTGGCTAATAAAATTCAATGCTTCAAACTGTAAGGTGCTGAGAATGAGCATGAGTAAAAGAATGCCCAGATTAGGTTCTCAATAGAAGGAGCAGAATTTCAAGAGACAGAAAACGAGAGAGATCTAGGTACCCATATTGGCAGATCTGTCTCTGGAAATGCATATGAAGGATATAGTAAAGTCTGCATATGCTTTCTTATCAAATGTAGGGTGGCCCTCAGACACATGGACTAGGAAATATTCAGTAATATCAATGTAATTTATATGAGGCCAAAGTTTGAATATGTAGCACCCTATTGGAATCCACACTTGAAAAAACCCACATAAGTAAACTGGAAAACGTTCAAAGATATGCTACGAGGCTTGTGACAGAGATACTCAATCTTAGTTACGAATAGTGGCTGAGGGAGTTAGACTACCTTCTCTTGAAGCTATAAAAAAGAGAAGAGACATAGTGACGGTTCTTAAATTCCATCATGTTTTCACAAAGTGGACAGGGAGCGATATTTTGATGTGGATTGCTTTAGATCTTAAGGTCATAGTTTGAAGCTTTATGAGAGAACCCTTTGCAGGATGTAAAGATGAACTTTATTAGTGCAAGATTACCTGATGATTGGAAGTCGCTAAGTGAGGAAGTAGTTAATATTAAGTATGTTCTTAGTTTCTATAAGAAATAAGATAAGCGTTATAAAGTATGAAAATGGAATCGAACAGTAGATGTGGAATTCCAAGCATAATGCTCCTTCACACACACACACACACACACACACACACACACACACACACACACACACACACAGAGGAGTAACAGCACAAAAGTTTTTCCACCTAATTATATTTTATGGAATTATGTGACTGAAGTTTAGCATTAAAACTGTTAATTGTGCTTACTCTAACTTTCTCTTCCTAATGCATTTTTTTTTGTTATTTCATGCATTACTTTTCTATAAACAGCAGAGTGCCGTGTTTTTTCTCTGTCTGTCTGTCTGTCTAGTTTTACTTACCTTGTCTGTTTTTAGCATTCATAGAAAATACTTTCAGGAATTTATGTAGAGTACAGTTTTTATTGCCAATAATAATTTTGAAATTGTTATGAGGAGATATACCTGTATATAAAACAGCTATTGAAACTATATAATAAAAAAAATGTACATTTGACATGTTATCTTAAGTAAATAGAGAAATAAACTTTTAAAATATTGTAAAAATTAGTACTGATTAGATGATTATTAATATGCTAATGGATTGATGGCATAAATGACTGAAACACTAACTTCAAAACATTATCTTTTTATGGGTACATTTTGTTAATTTTTTTTTAGATGAAACCAGATAATAAAATGAACTCTAATCGAGAAATAATTTGTGTTCTTTACTCCTAAGAACAGCTTAAAAAGCAAAGCATAATAATATATTAATTGAGTCAGAAGATAATAAGTTTTGTTTTTATTGATACTTTTAAAATGAAAGAACGAACAGATACTATTCCGCTACTGACTCCACATTTCTGGCTGCAGAATTTGCAGTCTAACAAAATGAAACATTTTATTGCCTTTAGGATGATATTTTATTACGGTTAAATGGAGAGTACGAATCGCAAAATGTGGAGAGAGAGAGAGAGAGAGAGAGAGAGAGAGAGAGAGAGAGAGAGAGAGAGAGAGAGAGAGAGAGAGAGAGAGAGAGAGAGAGAGAGAGAGAGGCAACTATTCCCTACTTGAGTGTTTTTTTTTTTATCAATTAAGTAATATTCTGCTGCTTTTATTTTGCTTTATTAAGAAGCGCAATTGTGATATGTGACTATGAAAGGAATGTCTTGATATTTATTTTTTAAGCTAAAAGTCATTGAAAAAATTCCTAAACGAGAATCTTAAAAAAAAAAAAAATACACACAATGTTAAGATCATGATAAAACAAAAATGAGACATGCGTCTTGGAGTTTTTCCCTACTTAAAAAAAAAGAAAAAAGAAAGAGAAGTACTTCAATCTCAATTCTTGAATTTTTAAGAAAACAAAACGAATGCGACGAAATCTTTTCGTGGAAAGCGCCGGCAAATATTTGCTTCCCATGTCGGTAGCCCCATTCCGCAAAACATTACTGCTAGATTCAGAATATATATATATATATATATAATATATATATATATATTATATATATATATATATATTATATATATATATATATATATTATATATATATATATATATATATTATATATATATATTTTTTTTTTTTTTGGGGGGGGGGGCAAAGGAAGAGAATTTTATTATTATATTATTATTATTATAAACTTTGTTACCAAATACTCAAGTGATATCATCAAAAAGCGAAAGCCGTAAGAATGCCTTCATAACATACCATATGTATAAAGGGGGATTTACACGGTCAAAGGGTTCGTCGAACGCGGTTGGACGGACAAGTGTTTGAAGTGATGTTCGAACGTGTGAACGGGGTATTTTGTTGTCGAACACGTTTGAAAAAACTTGTTCGACAACCAAATACCCCATTCACACATTCGAACATCACTTCAAACACTTGTCTGTCGAACCGCGTTTGACGAACCGTTTGACCGTGTAAACCCCCATTAAGAGCATTTGTAGTGTCGAGTTTAAAAGTGCCTCCATAAATACCAATGCGAAAAGATGTTGAGATTTTTTTTTTAATTGGTGTTGTTGTTGTTGCTTTGTGTGTGTGTGGGGATTACCAAATTGTGATTACCTAATTGTGTTTACGGGAAAGAGCCCAAAGCTCGTATCTTCCCGTCTCCTGATCGGTTCCATTTTTAGACTTAGTGATACTTATCGTACCTGTCCTTAAAACTATGGATTGAGATAGCATTAACTACCTCCTCGCTTAGCGAATTCCAATTATCAACTACTCTTACACTGAAAAAGTATTTCCTTACATCCTGCAAACAAGTTTTCTTACGAAGCTTCAAACTATGACCTCTAGTTCTAGAGCCAGCCATATCGAAATATCGATCCCTATCCACTCTATCATAACCATGAAGGAATTTAAAGACTGTCACCATATCCCCCCTTACTCTTCTAGCTTCGAGTGATGGTAAGTCTAATTCCCTCAGCCTCTCATCATAACTGAGATTGCGTATTTCTGGCACCAGTTTCGTGGCATGTCTTTGAACTTTTTCAAGCTTAGCTATGTGCTTTTTCAAGTGCGGATTCCAAAAGGGGGCTGCATATTCGAGTTTTGGCCTCACATAGGTTACATAAATATTTCTGAACATTTTCTTGTCCATGCGCCTGAAGGCTACCCTTACATTTGATAAGAATGCATATGCTGCCCTTACTATGCCATTTATATGTATCTCTGGAGACAAATCTGCCAGTATGTTTACTCCTAGGTCTCTCTCATTTTCTGTCTCTTGAAGTTGTACTCCAGCCACCGAGTAGTCAAGCTTGGGCCTTCTTGCACTTGTACCCATTCTCATTACCTTACATTATGAAGTATTGAATTTCATTAGCCACTTTTCTGACCACTCATGCAGATTATTTAGATCCTCCTGAAGTTCTCTACCATTGTTCTCGTTTTTTACTGTCTTCACAATCTATGCATCATCTGCAAACATATTCATGAATGAATTTACAGACTCTGGTAGGTCATTTACATATACAAGGAACAAAAGTGGCCCTAAAACTGAACCCTGTGGAACTCCACTACTAATTCTTCTCCATTCAGACACTGAGTGTCTTACTCTAACCCTCTGTTCCCTTCCTTCTAAGTAAGTTTTTATCCATTCAAAAACATTTCCACCTATTCTAGCCATTGAGTGCAGCTTCCTAATAAGTCTCCCATGTGGAACAGTGTCAAACGCTTTCTGGAAGTCTAGGAATATGCAATCTGCCCAGCCCTCTCTTTCCTGTAAGATTTGGCTTACCTCATCATAAAATTCTAATAAGTTTGTTACTGTTGATCTACCTTCTCTGAAGCCCTGTTGCCTCACTGACAAAAAGTTGAAGGATTCCAAGTGAAGAGAGATATGTTTCCTTAGTAGTTTCTCCATAACTTTGCAAACTATGCTGGTCAAGGAAACTGGTCTATAGTTCAGAGCCGCATCCCTCCTTCCCTTTTTGAAGATAGGTATCACATTTGCTTGTTTCCAGCATCTTGGAATCTCCCCCGACTCCAGTGACTCCTTAAATATGATACTTAGTGCCACTGATATTGTGCTTGCGCATTTTTTAAGCACATGAGGGGATATGTCATCAGGCCCTGTAGCTTTATGAACATCTAAATCCATCAGCGCTTTGCATACCTCTGTGGCTGTAAGGTTGATGTTCTCTAATACCGGCCCTTGAGCTTCTATCACTGCAATCTGAGGGGGTGGGGTATTTTCTACTGTAAATACTGACTGAAACTCCTTGTTCAATTCTTTGCAGATCTCTTCATCCGTCTCAGTGATGCTTCCATCCGCTCTCTTTAGCCTTAAAACCTGTTCTTTTACCTTCAGTTTTCCTCTGATAAAGCTGTGGAAAAGCTTGGGATTTTCTTTAGCCTTCCTGGTGATGTCCCTCTCATAATCTCTCTCCGCCTCTCTCCTTTTACTTAGGTAGTCATTTCTTGCTCTTTTGTAGGTTTGCCAGGCATTTATGTTTTTTCTCCTCCTATACCTTTTCCAGCATTTGTCTCTCCACTCCTTAGCTCTTTTACACCCATTATCGAACCATTTCTCTCTGGCATGAATTACACCTACTTTGGTGACAGGTATGCAGCAATCTACTATCTTCCCATATTTCTCACAAAAGATGTCATACATTTCTTGTACAGATTTGTTGTAAAATAAGGTTCTCCAGTCAATAACTGCAAAAAGCTCATTCATTTTGATGTAATCTCCTTTCGGATAGTTCCTCCTCATGTCCTCAGTGCCTCTACTCTCAGGAAGAATATCTTCAATGATATACTCCATCAACAACACACAGTGGTCACTCTTTCCAATTGGTGGTTCATACTCAATATTTTCAATATCCAACACATTATCTGTGAACACTAGATCAAGTAGTGATGGCTCATCCCCACCCCTGGCCCTTGTTGGTTCCATTACATGTTGGTGTAGGAAATTCCCTTGTACGCAATCTAGGAATCTTGCCCCGAATGAGTCCTCACCACTGTGTGGGTCAAGATTTATCCAATCTATCTCTTTATGATTAAAGTCTCCCATAATCAAAATCCTACATTTTTTCTCCCGTGCCATGTTAAAAACTGAGTTTATGACTTCAATAGTACCTATATGACTTTCCTCATAAATTTCAAGCCTATTTTGGTTCCTTGGTGGGTTGTATACAACAGTTATTATAATGCTCTCTGACCCAGTATTTATGCGAGCAACAAGAAATTCCCTGAACTCACTTTCTATAGCCAAGTTTATTTCTTCAACTTGAATCCTCTCACTTATGAGCAGTGCTATCCCTCCACCAGTCCTCTCAGATCTTTCAACCCTTAGTATTCTGAAGCCCTTAGGAAAAACTGTGACACTGTTTATGTCCTCACTCAACTTAGTCTCTGTAATTGCTACTATATCCGCCTTACTGTTGTGAATCCTATCTTTTAATTCTACTGCCTTACCAGCTAATCCATCAGCATTTGTGTATAACAATCTTAATGAGGCCCCATCCCCTGATCTTCTGTCATTATCTTCTTTATCTAACCTTTGTCTGGAAGTACTCTGTAACGAAAATTTTTCTTCTCTTCTTCATTTCTTTCATCATTTAACCTTCTTGCCTCTTGCAACAAGTTTTTGATCTTTCCCATCTCTTCCTGTGTTCTGTATCGTCTAATGAACACTTCTTTGCATTCTTGAAGGTCTTTTAGACTTTTTTTTCTCAACAATATTTCCCTACATGTTTCCCCTCTCTCAAAGGTTACTTTTGTTGGTCTCGGCTTTCCTTCCCTCGAATATTTACCTAGTTGGTGTATGTTTACAATATCCTCAGGACCACATATTACTCCAAGCTTTCTTATCAGGTCTAAAACCCTAGCTTTATTTTCTTCAAGTCTCCCCTGCCATGTTGGCTCCTGGGATTCACTTATGCCTGAGATTACCACTGTCTTCTCCTTATCAAGTGCCTGTCTGATGAGTGGGTTTGCCCTTTCCATCACAACGTCTTTCATTTTTTTCGATTACTGTCTCTTTATAGTCAACTGTTTGTATGTTTTCCAGTGCCACCACCTTTACAGCCTCTTTTACTGCCACATTCCCCTTTAGTGCATCAGCAAAGGAAGTTTTCATGGCATCATTTTCCATATTCAGCTCCTGGAACTCTTTTCTGAACTGTTCAATGTTTTCCTTAATCTGGACATTCCAAGCAGCAATCTCGTCTCTCTCAGAAGAGAGCAGTGAACTAACATCTAATTCCTTTAGGTTGTCATTCAGCTGTTTGTTTTTATCTTCTTGTTTAGAAATTCTAGATTCTAGTTGACTCTTTTCCCCTTCCAGCTTCTTTATTCTTTTTTCTAGTTCCTTTCTCTCCTGCCCTTGTGCTTTATTTGCTTCCTCCAAAGATCTTATTTGTTCTCTGAGTGTTTCATTCTCTTTCATTTCTCCATCCATATTCCGAATTTTATCATCGAGGCTTATAACCATTTCCTCTAACTTCTTGATTCTCTGTTTAAGTCCCCTGATGGCTACCCCTTCTCCCGACCCATGGGTGGGAGGTGTGTGTGTGTGTGTGTGTGTGTGTGTGTGTGTGTGTGTGTGTGTGTGTGTGTGTGTGTGTAAATACCTAATTGTAATTACCTAATTGTGTTTACGAGAAAGAGCCCAAAGCTCGTATTTTCCCTTCTCCTGATCGGTTCCATTTTATACTTAGTAATACTTATCATGCCTGTCCTTAAAACTATGGATTGAGATAGCATTAACTACCTCCTCGCTTAGCGAATTCCAATTATCAGCTACTCTTACACTGAAAAAGTATTTCCTTACATCCTGCAAAGAAGTTTTCTTACGAAGCTTCAAACTATGATCTATAGTTCTAGAGCCAGCCATATAAAATAATCGATCACTATCCACTCTATCAACCATGAAGCAATTTAAAGACTGTCACCATATCCCCCCTCAATCTTCTAGCTTCGAGTGATGGTAAGTCTAATTCCCTCAGCCTCTCATCACAACTGAGATTACGTATTTCTGGCACCAGTTTCGTGGCATGTCTTTGAACTTTTTCAAGCTTAGCTATGTGCTTTTTCAAGTGCGGGTTCCAAAAGGGGGCTGCATATTCGAGTTTTGGCCTCACATAGGTTACATAAATATTTCTGAACATTTCCTTGTCCATGTGCCTGAAGGCTACCCTTACATTTGATAAGAATGCATATGCTGCCCTTCCTATGCCATTTATGCGTATTTCTGGAGATAAATCTGCCAGTATGTTTACTCCTAGATCTCTCTCATTTTCTGTCTCTTGAAGTTTTACTCCAGCCACCGAGTAGTCAAGCTTGGACCTTCTTGCACTTGTACCCATTCTCATTACCTTACATTATGAAGTACTGAATTTCATTAGCCACTTTTCTGACCACTCATGCAGACTATTTAGATCTTCCTGAAGTTCTCTACCATTGTTCTCGTTTCTTACTTTCTTCACAATCTTTGCATCATCTGCAAACATATTCATGAATGACTTTACAGCCTCTGGTAGGTTATTTACATATACAAGGAACAAAAGTGGCCCTAAAACAGAACCCTGTGGAACTCCACTACTAACGCTTCTCCATTCAGACACTGAGTGTCTTACTCTAACCCTCTGTTCCCTTCCTTCTAAATGAGTTTTTATCCATTCCAAGACATTTCCACCTATTCTAGCCATTGCTTGCAGTTTCCTAATAAGTCTCCCATGTGGAACAGTGTCAAACGCTTCTGGAAGTCTAGGAATATGCAATCTGCACAGCCCTCTCTTTCCTGTAAGATTCGGCTTTCCTCATCATAAAATTCTAATAAATTTGTGTGTGATTACCTAATTGTGTTTACGGGAAAGAGCCCAAAGCTCGTATCTTCCCGTCTCCTGATCGGTTCCATTTTATACTTAGTGATACTTATCATACCTGTCCTTAAAACTATGGACTGAGATAGCATTAACTACCTCCTCGCTTAGCGAATTCCAATTATCAACTACTCTTACACTGAAAAAGTATTTCCTTACATACTGCAAAGAAGTTTTCTTACGAAGCTTCAAACTATGATCTCTAGTTCTAGAGCCAGCCATATCGAAAATTCGATCCCTATCCACTCTATCATAACCATGAAGCAATTTAAAGACTGTCACCATATCCCCCCTCAATCTTCTAGCTTCGAGTGATGGTAAGTCTAATTCCCTCAGCCTCTCATCATAACTGAGATTGCGTATTTCTGGCACCAGTTTCGTGGCATGTCTTTGAACTTTTTCAAGCTTAGCTATGTGCTTTTTCAAGTGCGGGTTCCAAAAGGGGGCTGCATATACGAGTTTTGGCCTCACATAGGTAACATAAATATTTCTGAATTTTTCCTTGTCCATGTGCCTGAAGGCTACCCTTACATTTGATAAGAATCCATATGCTGCCCTTACTATGCCATTTATATGTATTTCTGGAGATAAATCTGCCAGTATGTTTACTCCTAGATCTCTCTCATTTTCTGTCTCTTGAAGTTGTACCCCAGCCACCGAGTAGTCAAGCTTGGGCCTTCTTGCACTTGTACCCATTCTCATTACCCTACATTTTGAAGTATTGAATTTCATTAGCCTCTTTTCTGACCACTCATGCAGACTATCTAGATCTTCCTGAAGTTTCCTACCATTGTTCTCGTTTCTTACTTTCTTCACAATCTTTGCATCATCTGCAAACATATTCATGAATGAATTTACAGCCTCTGGTAGGTCATTTACATATACAAGGAACAAAAGTGGCCCTAAAACAGAACCCTGTGGAACACCAACACTAACTCTTCTCCATTCAGACACTGAGTGTCTTACTCTAACCCTCTGTTCCTTCCTTCTAAGTAAGTTTTTATCCATTCCAAACCATTTCCACCTATTCTAGCCATTGCTTGCAGCTTCCTAATAAGTCTCCCATGTGGAACAGTGTCAAACGATTTCTGGAAGTCTAGGAATATGCAATCTGCACAGCCCTCTCTTTCCTGTAAGATTCGGCTTTCCTCATCATAAAATTCTAATAAGTTTGTGTGTGATTACCTAATTGTGATTACCTAATTGTGTTTACGGGAAAGAGCCCAAAGCTCGTATCTTCCCGTCTCCTGATCAGTTCCATTTTATACTTAGTGATACTTATCATACCTGTCCTTAAAACTATGGACTGAGATAGCATTAACTACCTCCTCGCTTAGCGAATTCCAATTATCAACTACTCTTACACTGAAAAAGTATTTCCTTACATACTGCAAAGAAGTTTTCTTACGAAGCTTCAAACTATGATCTCTAGTTCTAGAGCCAGCCATATCGAAAATTCGATCCCTATCCACTCTATCATAACCATGAAGCAATTTAAAGACTGTCACCATATCCCCCCTCAATCATCTAGCTTCGAGTGATGGTAAGTCTAATTCCCTCAGCCTCTCATCATAACTGAGATTGCGTATTTCTGGCACCAGTTTCGTGGCATGTCTTTGAACTTTTTCAAGCTTAGCTATGTGCTTTTTCAAGTGCGGGTTCCAAAAGGGGGCTGTATATACGAGTTTTGGCCTCACATAGGTAACAAATATTTCTGAAATTTTCCTTGTCCATGTGCCTGAAGGCTACCCTTACATTTGATAAGAATGCATATGCTGCCCTTACTATGCCATTTATATGTATTTCTGGAGATAAATCTGCCAGTATGTTTACTCCTAGATCCCTCTCATTTTCTGTCTCTTGAAGTTGTACCCCAGCCACCGAGTAGTCAAGCTTGGGCCTTCTTGCACTTGTACCCATTCTCATTACCCTACATTTTGAAGTATTGAATTTCATTAGCCCCTTTTCTGACCGCTCATGACAGACTATTTAGATCTTCCTGAAGTTCTCTACCATTGTTCTCGTTTCTTACTTTCTTCACAATCTTTGCATCATCTGCAAACATATTCATGAATGAATTTACAGCCTCTGGTAGGTCATTTACATATACAAGGAACAAAAGTGGCCCTAAAACTGAACCCTGTGGAACTCCACTACTAACTCTTCTCCATTCAGACACTGAGTGTCTTACACTAACCCTCTGTTCCCTTCCTTCTAAGTAAGTTTTTATCCATTCCAAACCATTTCCACCTATTCAAGCCATTGCTTGCAGCTTCCTAATAAGTCTCCCATGTGGAACAGAGTCAAACGATTTCTGGAAGTCTAGGAATATGCAATCTGCACAGCCCTCTCTTTCCTGTAAGATTCGTCTTACCTCATCATAAAATTCTAATAAGTTTGTGTGTGATTACCTAATTGTGATTACCTAATTGTGATTACCTAATTGTGTTTACGGGAAGGAGCCCAAAGCTCGTATCTTCCCGTCTCCTGATCGGTTCCATTTTATACTTAGTGATACTTATCATACCTGTCCTTAAAACTATGGATTGAGATAGCATTAACTACCTACTAGCTTAGTGAATTCCAATTATCAACCACTCTTACACTGAAAAAGTATTTCCTTACATCCTGCAAAGAAGTTTTCTTACGAAGCTTCAAACTATGATCTCTAGTTCTAGAGCCAGCCATATAAAAAAATCGATCCCTATCCACTCTATCATAACCATGAAGCAATTTAAAGACTGTCACCATATTCCCCCCTCAATCTTCTAGCTTCGAGTGATGGTAAGTCTAATTCCCTCAGCCTCTCATTATAACTGAGATTGCATATTTCTGGCACCAGTTTCGTGGCATGTCTTTGAACTTTTTCAAGCTTAGCTATGTGCTTTTTCAAGTGTGGATTCCAAAAGGGGGCTGCATATTCGAGTTTTGGCCTCACATAGGTTACATAAATATTTCTGAACATTTCCTTGTCCATGTGCCTGAAGGCTACCCTTACATTTGATAAGAATGCATATGCTGCCCTTACTATGCCATTTATATGTATTTCTGGAGACAAATCCGCCAGTATGTTTACTCCTAGATCTCTCTCATTTTCTGTCGCTTGAAGTTGTACCCCAGCCACCGAGTAGTCAAGCTTGGGCCTTCTTGCACTTGTACCCATTCTCATTACCTTACATTTTGAAGTAATGAATTTAATTAGCCACTTTTCTGACCACTCATGCAGACTATTTTGATCTTCCTGAAGTTCTCTACCATTGTTCTTGTTTCTTACTTTCTTCACAATCTTTGCATCATCTGCAAACATATTCATGAATGAATTTACAGCCTCTGGTAGGTCATTTACATATACAAGGAACAAAAGTGGCCCTAAAACAGAACCCTGTGGAACTCCACTACTAACTCTTCTCCATTCAAGCACTGAGTGCCTTACTCTAACCCTCTGTTCCCTTCCTTCTAAGTAAGTTTTTATCCATTCCAAAACATTTCCACCTATTCTAGCCATTGCTTGCAGCTTCCTAATAAGGCTCCCATGTGGAACAGTGTCAAACGATTTCTGGAAGTCTAGGAATATGCAATCTGCCCAGCCCTCTCTTTCCTGTAAGATTCGGTTTACCTCATCATAAAATTCTAATAAGTTTGCGTGTGATTACCATATTGTGATTACCTAATTGTGTTTACGGGAAAGAGCCCAAAGCTCGTTCGTATCTTTCCGTCTCCTGATCGGTTCCATTTTATACTTAGTGATACTTATCATACCTGTCCTTAAAACTATGGATTGAAATAGCATTAACTACCTCCTCGCTTAGCCAATTCCAATTATCAACTACTCTTACACTGAAAAAGCATTTCCTTACATCCTGCAAAGAAGTTTTCTTACGAAGCTTCAAACTATGACCTCTAGTTCTAGAACCAGCCATATCAAAATATCGATCCCTATCCACTCTATCATAACCATGGAGCAATTTAAAGACTGTGTGTGTGTGCGTGTGTTTATTCCTGTTGGTATAATCTTATCCTGAATTTGCATATTTTCAGTGTAATTATTACACTTTCGAAGGAGTGGGATATGCTTTCATAACATTAAATGCTTTAATAAAATCACTTATTGTTATACAAGAAGAAATAAATAGATGATATACATTCATGTTTTTATTCCTTAAGAGCAACTTGCCAAACCTTGGAAAGAGAGTTTTTAATAGTTATTAAGGAAAGAAATAATTTTGTCTTCTTTGTAAACTTGAAAAATTTATATAAATTAAAAGTTTTATATTTTTTTCAAGTTTATAAGTTGAAGGCTTCTTTGAATTACTTTTTGGAATTTATGATAGAGTCAACGATAGAGTTTGAATGTAATTTTAAGAAGTTTATGGCGAGAAATCTTGTGAAGTAATCTCTCTCTCTCTCTCTCTCTCTCTCTCTCTCTCTCTCTCTCTCTCTCTCTCTCTCTCTCTCTCACTCTCTCTCTCTCTCTCCTGCTCTTGGCAGGTCTCCCAGACTCTAGATATGCCACAGTACACCTCCTGTACATTATGCGACCGAACTGATGCTAACACTCTTGACCACTATTGTCTTCAGTGCCCCGCAGTGAGAGATGTTTTACCACGAGGTCAGAACTTAATACAGATCTGCTCATTTTTACTTAATGATGACAACCTTGATGTTATTCTTGCTCGTTTTCCTCACTTTGGTGGCCATTAATTATATTGAATTATACATATATTTTCTGTATGTTGCTATATAATTCTGTTTGTGCATTCTGCGTTTCTCTGAGCTTTACTTTTGCATATAATGTACTCTGTGCTGCCATTCTGTGAGTTGTGTGTTAGTATGCAGCAATGTTTTATCAGTGTGTACACCTCCCTGTAAACCATGTTCAATTCTTGGTTTTATATCCATTTGAAGCATTATTTGTATGAACTCATGTAATGTCTGACGCCTTGGCGCAATAAATTAATAAAATAAAATAAAATAATCTCCTGCTCTTGCTTTCTCCTTCTCTACACACATATACACACATACACACACAGATATTTTTTGTGTAAACTGGGGAAAGCTCTTGAGCCGTTTTACCTGATCCTGTGGTTCTATATATTGTTAAAAACAGTATCCTTCCCATTTATATTAACTAGTTAGTTAGTTTGATACACGAAAAAATTGAACAATAAAAGAAAAAACAAATTACCAAATACCCACCTGTCAACAGTACTGAGTTAAGTTGCCAAGTAGTACAGCAGTCCTATTTTTTTTTTTTTTTTTTTTTTTTTTTTTTTTTTTTTTTTTTTTAGCTTTCTCGTTTGCTATTTTGTTATTTTGTATATATATTGAGTTAAATGTAAAGTCTAAATCCCGTGATAACATATCTTGGTTAGCAAGTCAGTTTATCAGTTAGGAAGAATATATAACAGAAACAGGTGGGTGCCACCTCGAACACAAATTCGAATTTTCCTTCAGGTTTGACTTTTGTTTTTCTTTTTCTTTTTATACTTAAATTACCATGGTCAAGTTTTTAAGTTAAGATGTGTGTTACCAGAAAGGAGGCAAACTGAGTCACGAAATAGCACTTATATGGAGATATAAAAATTCTGTGTGAAGGTAAATTAGAAGTTTTTCTCTTTTTTTTTTTTTTTTTCCTCTTTCTCGTCTTCTTTCTATATTCTGTGAGAGGGAGAACATAAAAATGAAGCCATCTCTGTCCCAAACCTCTCCCACCCATGGGTCGGGAGAAGGGGTAGTCATCAGAGGACTTAAACAGAGAATCAAGAAGTTAGAGGAAATGGTTACAAGCCTTGATGATAAAATTCGGAATATGGATGGAGAAATGAAAGAGAATGAAACACTCAGAGAACAAATAAGATCTTTGGAGGAAGCAAATAAAGCACAAGGGCAGGAGAGAAAGGAACTAGAAAAAAGAATAAAGAAGCTGGAAGGGGAAAAGAGTCAACTAGAATCTAGAATTTCTAATCAAGAAGATAAAAACAAACAGCTAAATGACAACCTAAAGGAATTAGATGTTAGTTCACTGCTATCTTCTGAGAGAGACGAGATTGCTGCTTGGAATGTTCAGATTAAGGAAAACATTGAACAGTTCAGAAAAGAGTTCCAGGAGCTGAATATGGAAAATGATGCCATGAAAACGTCCTTTGCTGATGCACTAAAGGGGAATGTGGCAGTAAAAGAGGCTGTAAAGGTGGTGGCACTGGAAAACATACAAACAGTTGATTATAAAGAGACAGTAATCGAAAAAATGAAAGACGTTGTGATGGAAAGGGCAAACCCACTCATCAGACAGGCACTTGATAAGGAGAAGACAGTGGTAATCTCAGGCATAAGTGAATCCCAGGAGCCAACATGGCAGGGGAGACTTGAAGAAAATAAAGCTAGGGTTGTAGACCTGATAAGAAAGCTTGGAGTAGTATGTGGTCCTGAGGATATTGTAAACATACACCAACTAGGTAAATATTCCAGGGAAGGAAAGCCGAGACCAACAAAAGTAACCTTTGAGAGAGGGGAGACATGTAGGGAAATATTGTTGAGAAAAAAAAGTCTAAAAGACCTTCAAGAATGCAAAGAAGTGTTCATTAGACGATACAGAACACAGGAAGAGATGGGAAAGATCAAAAACTTGTTGCAAGAGGCAAGAAGGTTAAATGATGAAAGAAATGAGGAAGAGAAAAAAAATTTTCGTTACGGAATACTTCCAGACAAAGGGGAGATAAAGAAGATAATGACAGAAGATCAGGGGATGGGGCCTCATTAAGATTGTTATACACAAATGCTGATGGATTAGCTGGTAAGGCAGTAGAATTAAAAGATAGGATTCACAACAGTAAGGCAGATATAGTAGCAATTACAGAGACTAAGTTGAGTGAGGACATAAACAGTGTCACAGTTTTTCCTAAGGGCTTCAGAATACTAAGGGTCGAAAGATCTGAGAGGACTGGTGGAGGGATAGCACTGCTCATAAGTGAGAGGATTCAAGCTGAAGAGATAAACTTGGCTATAGAAAGTGAGTTCAGGGAATTTCTTGTTGCTCGCATAAATACTGGGTCAGAGAGCATTATAATAACTGTTGTATACAACCCACCAAGGAACCAAAATAGGCTTGAAATTTATGAGGAAAGTCATATAGGTACGATTGAAGTCATAAACTCAGTTGTTAACATGGCGCGGGAGAAAAAATGTAGGATTTTGATTATGGGAGACTTTAATCATAAAGAGATAGATTGGATAAATCTTGACCCACACAGTGGTGAGGACTCCTTTGGGGCAAGATTCCTAGATTGCGTACAAGGGAATTTCCTACACCAACATGTAATGGAACCAACAAGAGCCAGGGGTGGGGATGAGCCATCACTACTTGATCTGGTGTTCACAGATAATGTGTTGGATATTGAAAATATTGAGTATGAACCACCAATTGGAAAGAGTGACCACTATGTGTTGTTGATGGAGTATATCATTGAAGACATTCTTCCTGAGAGTAGAGGCACTGAGGACATGAGGAGGAACTATCAGAAAGGAGATTACATCAAAATGAATGAGCTTTTTGCAGTTATTGACTGGAGAACCTTATTTTACAACAAATCTGTACAAGAAATGTATGACATCTTTTGTGAGAAATATGGGAAGATAGTAGATTGCTGCATACCTGTCACCAAAGTAGGTGTAATTCATGCCAGAGAGAAATGGTTCGATAATGGGTGTAAAAGAGCTAAGGAGTGGAGAGACAAATGCTGGAAAAGGTATAGGAGGAGAAAAAACATAAATGCCTGGCAAACCTACAAAAGAGCAAGAAATGACTACCTAAGTAAAAGGAGAGAGGCAGAGAGAGATTATGAGAGGGACATCACCAGGAAGGCTAAAGAAAATCCCAAGCTTTTCCACAGCTTTATCAGAGGAAAACTGAAGGTAAAAGAACAGGTTTTAAGGCTAAAGAGAGCGGATGGAAGCATCACTGAGACGGACGAAGAGATCTGCAAAGAATTGAACAAGGAGTTTCAGTCAGTATTTACAGTAGAAAATACCCCACCCCCTCAGATTGCAGTGATAGAAGCTCAAGGGCCGGTATTAGAGAACATCAACCTTACAGCCACAGAGGTATGCAAGGCGCTGATGGATTTAGATGTTCATAAAGCTACAGGTCCTGATGACATATCCCCTCATGTGCTTAAAAAATGCGCAAACACAATATCAGTGGCACTAAGTATCATATTTAAGGAGTCATTGGAGTCGGGGGAGATTCCAAGATGCTGGAAACAAGCAAATGTGATACCTATCTTCAAAAAGGGAAGGAGGGATACGGCTCTGAACTATAGACCAGTTTCCTTGACCAGCATAGTTTGCAAACTTATGGAGAAACTACTAAGGAAACATATCTCTCTTCACTTGGAATCCTTCAACTTTTTGTCAGTGAGGCAACATGGCTTCAGAGAAGGAAGATCAACAGTAACAAACTTATTAGAATTTTATGATGAGGTAAGCCAAATCTTACAGGAAAGAGAGGGTTGGGCAGATTGCATATTCCTAGACTTCCAGAAAGCGTTTGACACTGTTCCACATGGGAGACTTATTAGGAAGCTGCAATCAATGGCTAGAATAGGTGGAAATGTCTTGGAATGGATAAAAACTTACTTAGAAGGAAGGGAACAGAGGGTTAGAGTAAGACACTCAGTGTCTGAATGGAGAAGAGTTAGTAGTGGAGTTCCACAGGGTTCAGTTTTAGGGCCACTTTTGTTCCTTGTATATGTAAATGACCTACCAGAGTCTGTAAATTCATTCATGAATATGTTTGCAGATGATGCAAAGATTGTGAAGAAAGTAAAAAACGAGAACAATGGTAGAGAACTTCAGGAGGATCTAAATAATCTGCATGAGTGGTCAGAAAAGTGGCTAATGAAATTCAATACCTCAAAATGTAAGGTAATGAGAATGGGTACAAGTGCAAGAAGGCCCAAGCTTGACTACTCGGTGGCTGGAGTACAGCTTCAGGAGACAGAAAATGAGAGAGATCTAGGAGTAAACATATTGGCAGATTTGTCTCCAGAAATACATATAAATGGTGTAGTAAGGGCAGCATATGCATTCTTATCAAATGTAAGGGTAGCCTTCAGGCACATGGACAAGGAAATGTTCAGAAATATTTATGTAACCTATGTGAGGCCAAAACTCGAATATGCAGCCCCCTTTTGGAATCCGCACTTGAAAAAGCACATAGCTAAGCTTGAAAAAGTTCAAAGACATGCCACGAAACTGGTGCCAGAAATACGCAATCTCGGTTATGATGAGAGGCTGAGGGAATTAGACTTGCCATCACTCGAAGCTAGAAGAGTAAGGGGGGATATGGTGACAGTCTTTAAATTCCTTCATGGTTATGATAGAGTGGATAGGGATCGATATTTCGATATGGCTGGCTCTAGAACTAGAGGTCATAGTTTGAAGCTTCGGAAGAAAACTTGTTTGCAGGATGTAAGGAAATACTTTTTCAGTGTAAGAGTAGTTGATAATTGGAATTCGCTAAGCGAGGAGGTAGTTAATGCTACCTCAATCCATAGTTTTAAGGACAGGTATGATAAGTATCACTAAGTCTAAAAATGGAACCGATCAGGAGACGGGAAGATACGAGCTTTGGGCTCTTTCCCGTAAACACAATTAGGTAATCACAATTAGGTAATCACATATACATACAAAAATTCACGTACATGTATAGCGTGCTAAGTTAGCAGCAAATGGAATGTGCCTGCATGCCGTGATTACGCAATGGGGCGAGGATGACGCAGGGTGTATGGAAGTCTTCCGCCTCACATATTTTGTAACAATGGAGGCCATCCCGTTAGCTTTGGCGGCTTAGCATCAAACATGAAAAATAAAAAAAAATATATTCTTTTTGCGTATTAGGTATAACATCTTGTGATATGATACTGCTGCTGTTTGGCTGTAGGAAATCATCATCTAAGGCATTCATTTTTTGACATTTGTATGCATTAATTTCAGCTAACAGTGAATCCATAAGAGAATGGAAGATAAATAAAAGAATCGTTGGAGGAAATGAGAGAGAGAGAGAGAGAGAGAGAGAGAGAGAGAGAGAGAGAGAGAGAGAGAGAGAGAGGAGAGAGAGAGAGAGAGAGAGAGAGAGAGAGAGAGAGAGAGAGGAGAGAGAGAGAGAGAGAGGGGGGGGGGGGGGGGGGGGGGGGGGGGGGGGGGGGGGGGGGGGGGCTGCTTTTAATAACATATAATAAGTGCTTGCTTTGGTTTAATGCACTCAGATTTTGGTGTACTGTATAAAATAGATTATATTTATGTATGCACTTAATAATTTCCTCGACTACAGTGAGTACAGAGAATATGTAAAAAGATAGATATGTGCAATATTAACGTAATTATTTCGTTGTCTATCTGACTGTCATGTGGAAGGCAAATACGAAAGAGGAAAGCAGTGCCATTGTGCTTTCATTTGGCTTATTCTTAGAGCATAAACATAAGATATTCTTAAGGAGAAAGAACAATCTATACAGCTGGAAGTACAACAGCAGCCACGGAAATAAAAATACTTGTAATAATAATAATAATAATAACAATAATAATAATAATAATAATAATAATAATAATAATAATAATAATAATAATAATAATAATAATAATAATAATGATGATAAAAATAGCAATAACAATAATAATAATTATTATAATAATAATAATAGTAAGAATGACAATAATAATAATAATAATAATAATAATAATAATAATAATAATAATAATAATAATAATAATAATAATAATAATAATAATAATAATAATAATACATACATACATGCGTACGTACATACTTACATACATAGACATGGCCTCATTTCCAATTGCAAGAGGGAGTGGCCTAGCCAAGAAGCACGCACTCATCACGATATACACAAACCTCAACTCCTCCTCTTAGCTGCTTGGGGATAAAGGGTTGCCACATTTCCCCCCTCTTCGACCCTGTTTGGGTTACCTATGAGGTAGGCAGGCAAGGATATTCTACAATTAGATCCGACAGCCGCAGCTGGATTACCCCCACCTCTTCATCAAATGGCAACTCCCCTCACACCGTTCATTACAATTCACTGGATTAGTAGGTGCGAGAAATCCCATTGACCCACGTCACCTACACACAATCATCCCCCACTCATTCCTATGTCTTGCATGGTCTCTTTTCTGCTCAATTGACATTCCATAGGCATTCAATGCCCTTTTCACGCCACCCAATAATCTCATTCTAGGTCTTCCTCTCGGCTTAACGCCAATCACTTCGTTATTCTTTCATCTCTTATCCATTCCATGTGTCCAGACCAAATCAGTTCTCTCTGATCTAATCTATCCGACAGCTTCCTTTCAACACCCGCTCTCTGCCTTGGCATCCTCATTTAATTCTCTATCTATTCTAGGTACACCAATCATATTTCCCAAATACCTCATCTCCATTATATTTAACTTATTTTTGCATCCTCTCTTGCATTCCAAGTCTCCTCTCCATACGATGCTTCCCGCACAATAGCAACTTCATATAGCCTTCACTACGTCCCATTTCACTCTTCAACCCTCCTAGATATTAATAATGATAATAATAATAATAATAATAATAATAATAATAATAATAATAAAATAATAATAATAATAATAATAATAATAATAATAATAATAATAATAATAATAATAATAATAATAATAATAATAATAATAATAATAATAATAATAATAATAATAATAATAATAATAATAATAATAATAATAATAATAATAATAATAATAGTTGTAGTTGCAATAAAGAGTAAAATGTTTTTCAATCTATAATTTTTTTGCCATTGAGCTGATGAACTGATAAACACTTCCAGATAGATATCAACGAAACATTTAAAATGTGTCTGTTTTCTGTTTGTTTCTGTTGTATGAACACATCTGCAGCTTCTATATTTGCCAAATGACTCTTGACACACTTTTTGATTGCCATCTCATTAGGCAGAGACAGTTTCAAAAATAGGATACTTGAATAGACTTACCTTCTCCCCATTGTTTTTTTGTTTCCTGATTACGATGCAGCTTACGAAAAGTACTTCATACACTGGATTCTTTGAAGAATTATTCGGATGATATATTATTTCAATCTGAGGGACGGGAGCTAAAATACTTCCTCCGTGATCCCCTGCATATCGCAAGAGACGACTGAATGTTGCAGAGCGAGAGAACTGGGAACCCCTCCTCTGTGTTTTCTCTTCTCAAAGAGTCAGAGTAGTTTGCCTTGACTCAGCCACTCGGCTTATAAGGGGAATATGGCTCATGCATGTAGATAAATTTTTTTTCTTCATATTTTTAATATTTATATATCTCTTTACTTTTTCTTGCCATATGGGTGTATTTATTGCAGGTGTTAGCAATTCTTCTTAGGGTTAAATAGGCGGGGTGTATATGTAGCATGCCTTTACCTGTTAACAGTAGTATTCCACAGGGCTTTGTTCTTTCACCTACTCTGTTCCTTCTCTTCATCATTGATCTTCTACAATCCCCATCTTCCTCTCTTCATGCCTTTGCTGATGCTCTACCCTTCACTTTTCTTCTGCCTTTTCTTCACAACCTTCATCTGCTACTCGTAATCAGTCCTGTATCACTCTTTCTTATACTCTCAAAATAGATCTGTAGTACACAATATTGGTCAAGTTAATATGAATGGGTATGAAATTAAAAGAGTTGCTTGTAAGAAATTTTTGGGAGTAATTATTGATGAAAATTTAAGTTGGAAATATCATATTCAATCTGTCTGCTCAAAACTGTCCAAGACGTGTGGAATTTTGTATAAAATTCCCCATAACCTAACAAATGAGGCCTTAAAAAGCATATACTATTCCCTGTATCCTCATATTATATACTGTTTGTCCATCTGGGGTTGTACTTGGCCGTTAATTGTAAGGGATGTATTTGTAACTCAGAAAAGACTGATCAGAACTATTACATATAGTGGAAAATATGACTCAACATCCTCTTTATTCAAGGAACTAAACTTGCTTAAATTTAATTACTTGATACAATATTTCTGTCTTATTATTATACATAGTGATGTTAATGATAACAGAAAATTATTTAGATTTATTCAACACAACCATGGAACCAGAGGTAACAATATAAATTTGATATGTCCACAGCCGAGAACAACCTTGTAAAAACTTTCTATTCACTGTTTTGGTCCAAAATGTTGGAATGCATTACCAGAAGATTTAAAAACAATAACTGGCACAACTTTATTTAAAAAGAAACTCAAACAGCACTTATTTACTAGGCAAAATCAAGAAGCTGTTGATTAATAATTAATACAGTATTGGTGTATCATTATGTCCAGGTTAAGGTCAGGCTACTGTTTTGTTTTATTACAAGATAAGTATGAGATTGCTATACTGGAGCTTTTGTTAACTATTGCCGTCATACTTTAAATTATGTGAAATGTATATTAAACTGCCTGCCAAGGAGCTCTTGCTCAGCAGGCTAGTGCCTCTGAATATAATGTACATATTTATTCCTGTATGTATACTAAATATTTGGCAATAAATATTTGGCAATTTGGCAATTTGGCAATATTTGCAGAGGGTATCTGAGTGGGGCAACCAAAATTTAGTTAATTTTATTGCTTCCAAGACACAGTTTCTGGCTATCTCTTTATCTTCTTCTCCTCCTGATAACTCTATTATCTTTGAAGCTAACGAAATTTACTCTCTTAATTCTATCAACATATTAGGAATCCATATAGTCTCTAACTTGTCTAGGAAGAATCACATAATCCAAAATTCTAAACTGCATCCGAAAAAATTGGGGGTTCTGTTTCGTTTTCACCATTACTTTTCCTCTTTACTGTTACTTAAAATCTATATAGGTCTTATCAGTCCATGCTTGGAATACTGCTCACACATCTTTGGTGCTCCTTCTCATACTTATCTCATTGATAAGGTTGAATCTAAGGCAGTCAGACTCATTAATGATCCTTCTCTTACTACTAATCTGGATTCTCTCTCTCTTTGCCGTAAGGTATCGTCCTTTCTCTTTTCTATTGCTACTACTTCCATCGCTGCTCTATTGAGCTGGCAAGTTGCATCCTTTCCCCACTGCCGAGGTCACGTAGCACTCGCAAAGCGGGCTCATCTCACAGGTACTGTATGGAGATTTGTAGCTCGCTGATTGGTTGTTGCAGTGACTGCTTCTTTCCATCTACATCCAGACTCTGGAACTCACTTCCTCCTTTTGTCTTTCCAAATTCTTATGACCTATCTTCCTTCAAAAAGCCGATCTATCGTCATTTCAGGGCCTAAACCTCCATAGTCTATCTATCTAACAATCTATCTAAATATTTATCTATCTATCTATCTAACAATCTATCTAAATATTTATCTATCTATCTATCTATCTATCTATATATATATATATGTCTATATATATATATATATATATATATATATATATATATATATATATATATA
>JAXCGZ010022683.1:107500-110000 GCA_037179515.1 Halocaridina rubra | reverse complement strand
TATATATATATATATATATATATATATATATATATATATATATATATATATATATATATATATATATATATATATATATATATATATATATATATATATATATATATATATATATATATATATATATATATATATATATATATATATATATATATTAGTGATGGGCAGTGAAAGTGACTACAATTTTTGGGACACCCTCTATATTTTACCCAATCAGGGGTAAAATATGATTCATGTTTTCACATATGATAATATGCTTATTTGATTATTGTTAATACCTATATAGATGAGATCCGAATTAAATGCGAAAATCGAAGCCACGAGTGAGATTAGGAGAAGCTGTAATATGAAAAATATGGCATTCAGATAGAATGAGTTCATTCTTAATATAGCAATTTAGCTGTAAGGTTTGATTCTCTTTTAGATCTTCAATGTTGAAGTTGACAGCACCTTGGCACAGCAATTTTGTATCTTAGGTTCGAGTCCCGGTCAGGGGTAAAAAGTTATTCATATTTTCACATGTGGTAATGTGTTTATTTAATTTTTCTTGATACCTATATTGCTGAGATTCGAATTAAATGTGTTAAAAACGAAGCCACGAGTGAGGTTAGGAAAAGCTGTAATATGAAAAAATATGCATTCAGATAGAATGAGTTCATTCCTAGCAGTTAAGCTGTAAGGTTTGTTTCTCTTTTAGACCTTTAGTCTTGTAGTTGATAACGCCTTGGCACAGTAATTATGGTCTTAGGCTCGAGTTCCGGTTAATGGTAAATTATGATTCACACGCGCGCGCACACACACACACACACACACACACACAGTTTCCTTGACCAGCATAGTTTGCAAAGTTATGGAGAAACTACTAAGGAAACATATCTCTCTTCACTTGGAATCCTTCAACTTTTTGTCAGTGAGGCAACATGGCTTCAGAGAAGGTAGATCAACAGTAACAAACTTATTAGAATTTTATGATGAGGTAAGCCAAATCTTACAGGAAATAGAGGGCTGGGCAGATTGCATATTCCTAGACTTCCAGAAAGCGTTTGACACTGTTCCACATGGGAGACTTATTAGGAAGCTGCACTCAATGGCTAGAATAGGTGGAAATGTTTTGGAATGGATAAAAACTTACTTAGAAGGAAGGGAACAGAGGGTTAGAGTAAGACACTCAGTGTCTGAATGGAGAAGAGTTAGTAGTGGAGTTCCACAGGGTTCAGTTTTAGGGCCACTTTTGTTCCTTGTATATGTAAATGACCTACCAGAGTCTGTAAATTCATTCATGAATATGTTTGCAGATGATGCAAAGATTGTGAAGAAAGTAAAAAACGAGAACAATGGTAGAGAACTTCAGGAGGATCTAAATAATCTGCATGAGCGGTCAGAAAAGAGGCTAATGAAATTCAATACCTCAAAATGTAAGGTAATGAGAATGGGTACAAGTGCAAGAAGGCCCAAGCTTGACTACTCGGTGGCTGGAGTACAGCTTCAAGAGACAGAAAATGAGAGAGATCTAGGAGTAAACATACTGGCAGATTTGTCTCCAGAAATACATATAAATGGCGTAGTAAGGGCATCATATGCATTCTTATCAAATGTAAGGGTAGCCTTCAGGCACATGGACAAGGAAATGTTCAGAAATATTTATGTAACCTATGTGAGGCCAAAACTCGAATATGCAGCCCCCTTTTGGAATCCGCACTTGAAAAAGCACATAGCTAAGCTTGAAAAAGTTCAAAGACATGCCACGAAACTGGTGCCAGAAATACGCAATCTCAGTTATGATGAGAGGCTGAGGGAATTAGACTTGCCATCACTCGAAGCTAGAAGAGTAAGGGGGGATATGGTGACAGTCTTTAAATTCCTTCATGGTTATGATAGAGTGGATAGGGATCGATATTTCGATATGGCTGGCTCTAGAACTAGAGGTCATAGTTTGAAGCTTCGTAAGAAAACTTCTTTGCAGGATGTAAGGAAATACTTTTTCAGTGTAAGAGTAGTTGATAATTGGAATTGGCTAAGCGAGGAGGTAGTTAATGCTATCTCAATCCATAGTTTTAAGGACAGGTACGATAAGTATCACTAAGTCTAAAATGGAACCGATGAGGAGAAGGGAAGATACGAGCTTTGGGCTCTTTCCCGTAAACACAATTAGGTAATCACACACAATGGCTAGAATAGGTGGAAATGTTTTGGAATGGATAAAAACTTACTTAGAAGGAAGGGAACAGAGGGTTAGAGTAAGACACTCAGTGTCTGAATGGAGAAGAGTTAGTAGTGGAGTTCCACAGGGTTCAGTTTTAGGGCCACTTTTGTTCCTTGTATATGTAAATGACCTACCAGAGTCTGTAAATTCATTCATGAATATGTTTGCAGATGATGCAAAGATTGTGAAGAAAGTAAAAAACGAGAACAATGGTAGAGAACTTCAGGAGGATCTAAATAATCTGCATGAGTGGTCAGAAAAGTGGCTAATGAAATTCAATACTTCAAAATGTAAGGT
>JAXCGZ010022683.1:87500-100000 GCA_037179515.1 Halocaridina rubra | reverse complement strand
TATGAACATAGTGGCATTCAGTTAGAATGCGTTCATCCCTAAGTATAGCAGATATAAGCTTTAAGGTTGGATTCCTTTTATACCTTCTGTGGTGTGTAGTTGGTAGCGCCTTGACTTAGTAATTATAAGTCCTAGGTTCGAGTCCCGATCGGGGTAAAAAATGATTCATGTTTTCACATATGTATTGTGCTTGCTTGGTTATTGTATGACCCGAATGAGATTGGGAATTGAATTAAATGCTAAAATGAAGCCACGAGTGAGGCTGGGGAATCTGTAATATGAACATAGTGGCCTTCAATTAGAATGCGTTCATCCCTAAGTATAGCAGATATAAGCTATAAGGTTGGATTTCTTTTATACCTTCTGTGGTGTGTAGTTGGTAGTGCCTTGACTTAGTAATTATAAGTCCTAGGTTCGAGTCCCGATCGGGGTAAAAAATGATTCATGTTTTCACATATGTAATGTGCTTGCTTGGTTATTGTATGACCCGAATGAGATTGGGAATTGAATTAAATGCTAAAATGAAGCCACGAGTGAGGCTGGGGAATCTGTAATATGAACATAGTGGCATTCAGTTAGAATGCGTTCATCCCTAAGTATAGCAGATATAAGCTATAAGGTTGGATTCCTTTTATACCTTCTGTGGTGTGTAGTTGGTAGCGCCTTGACTTAGTAGTTATAAGTCCTAGGTTCGAGTTCCGATCGGGGTAAAAAATGATTCATATATATATATATATATATATATATATATATATATATATATATATATATATATATATATATATATATATATATATATATATATATATATATATATATATATATATATATATATATATATATATATATATATATATATATATATATATATATATATATATATGCATATATATATATATATATATATATATATATATATATATATATATATATATATATATATATATATATATATATATATATATACATATATATATACATATATATATATATATATATATATATATATATATATATATATATATATATATATATATATATATATATATATATATATATATATATATATATATATATATATATATATATATATATATATATATATATATATATATATATATATATATATATATATATATATATATATATATATATATATATATATATATATATATATATATATATATATATATATATATATATATATTTATGTATATATATATATATATATATATATATATATATATATATATATATATATATATATATATATATATATATATATATATATATATATATATATATATATATATATATATATATATATATATATATATATATATATATATATATATGTATATATATAGATATATATATATATATATATATATATATATATATATATATATATATATATATATATATATATATATATATATATATATATATATATATATATATATATATATATATATATATATATATATATATATATATATATATATATATAAAATGGTCAGTGAAAATAGCATAATCCCTTTCAAAAGTTTATGTCATATATCTCTCCTTTTAGGATATGAGGGCCACAAATTGTATGTGTCAACCATGTTTTTTTCATAAATAGTATACAGTTTCCATAAAAGTGAAAAATTGTGGATGACCCAACTAACTTTTTATCCATCAAAAGCGGAAATGTGAATAAGGGGGGTGACTGGGCCTTCTATTTTGTGTGTTTGTACTTTGATTCTGTCACCCCCATTCCACGAGGGGCTGCAGCCAAAGTATATTGGTTTATATTTTAAATTTGGAGCTGAGCATGGCGAAAATATAGGTGGCAAAAGGTAAGACAAAGGTTTATGATTTTTTTCTTATGAGAGTTACACTGGGACAAGCAAAAACTGCCCTCATCAATGAATTCCCGGGCAGAAGAAAAAACCAAGACGAAGGAAAAGAAATATGTCAAATACAAGGCAGAAATGAGGTTTTGATACACTAAGGAAAGCCAAAAGTACCGAGGACCTATAGATATGGAGCTTTAGGCCCTGAGATGACGATAGATCGGAGTTTTGAAGGAAGATAGGTCATAAGAATTTGGAAAGACAGATGGAGGAAGTGAGTTCCAGAGTCTGGATGTAGATGGGAAGAAGCAGTCGCTGCAACAACCAATCCGCGAGCAACAAATCTCCACACAGTACCTGTTAGAAGAGGCCGCTTGGCGAGTGCTACGTGACCTCGGCAGTGGGGGAAGGATATAACTTGCCAACTCATTAGAACAGCGATGGAAGTAGTAGCAATAGAAAAGAGAAAGGGATGATACCTTACGGCAAAGAGAGAGCGAATCCAGATTAGTAGTAAGAGAAGGATCATTAATGAATCTGACTGCCTTAGATTCAACCTTATCAATGAGATAAGTATGAGAAGAAGCACCAAAGATGTGTGAGTCAAAGTCAAAGTCAAAGTAAAAAAACTTTACCATCAAAAATGGCTATTACATGATAATTAATCTAATTACAAATTACAAATGTAAAATGTCAAAATGAGGCAAATGTTATATGCCAAAATGAAACAAATGAAATTTGCAAAGCACATAATCAAAATATTTACACATTAAAACAACCTTACGTACACTTCGTCTACCCAATGGGAGGATAATAATGAGACTAAAATCACTTATTAAGTAGGTGATTTAAAAGATGAGATTTAAATGAGGGTAATGTTTGACAGCTTCTTAAGTTTGCGGGTAAAGAGCTCCAAAGTCTCGGGCCCATTACATTTAAGGCTCTTGCCCCAATATCAGTGGAAGTTCTGGGCACGTAAAAAGAATTCTGATATCTGGTGTTGACGTTATTGATACGCACTTGATTAACTGTTGGCAATGAGAAGAGCCATTCCGGAAATATTCCATTATTTATTTTAAAAACTAAAAGACAGATATTATATATGAACTTCATGTCCATCCTTAGCCAACCCAATCTCTCAAAGAGGGGAGTCACGTGATCATATTTATGCACCCCCCCTATGGCAACTCTTGCAGCAAAATTCTGGAGCCTTTTCACTCGTAACATCTGGGTCTTAGTCGTGGAACCCCAAACACTCAGACAGTAGTTGAGAATGCTTAAAATCAATGTTTGTACTACAATTACCCTACAATCAGGCTCGAATCTTTCATAGACTCTGTTCAAGTAAATAAGGGTCCCGTTCACTTTTTTATGTAGTTCATCGATATGATAATTAAATGTCATGGTACTGTCCATAATAACTCCTAGATTTTTAACCTTATGAGATGGGAAGAGTGAAACATTGTTGAAATGTATACTGATGTTCTCAGGAATTCGGGACAGGTATTGATTTGATCCAAAAATAACAAATTTAGTTTTATTTTCGTTCAGTAAAAGACCATTACTGTTAAAATAACTTTTTGCACAGTTTAATATATCTTCAGCCCTTTTTAAGATTTCAGGAATTCTATCAATGTCACCAGTAAGCATAATCTGGGTGTCATCAGCATACATAACAAGTTGGCAATCTCTTATAAATTGAGGTAAATCATTAACATATATTAGTAAAAGCAGAGGACCCAAAATTGAACCCTGAGGAACGCCAAAACTGATATCTAAAGAAGAAGAGAGAGTCGGGCCCATTCGAACTGATTGAATTCGATCTTTCAGATAATTTTTGAACCAAAACGAGTCAACATAAACTTTGGAAAGTTTGGTCATTAGAATTTGATGGTGTACACTGTCAAATGCTCTAGACAAATCTAACAATAATAAAGTGATATTTTCTTATTTTCAATATTACTATAAATTTTATCAGTAATTTTAAGTAGGGCCGTCTCGGTCGAAAGTTTAGGCCGAAAACCGTGTTGTTCCTCACATAATAGACAATTTGATTCAAGGAAATTTATTAACTTGGTGGCAACTACCTTCTCAAGTATTTTAGACAGGATGCTGAGAAGAGAGATTGGCCTATAATTTTCAACTTTATTAGTATCTCCACTCTTAAAAACGGGGATGATATAGGGATGCTTCCAGAGGTTAGGATAAATGCCTGTAACAATGGATGTATTAACAATGACTAAAATGAAAAATACTGTAACTGGCAATGAGTCAATTAGGAAACGAAGTTGTATCCCATCGGAACCACAAGAGTTTGTTTGTTTGAGGTTCTTTATGACAAGAATAAGTGTGACTAACTCGATTGCGTGCGGTCTAAAATTATTGATAATATTTCTTTCAGCTGGAGGCTGGCAATTATGTGGTTGATTAATAATCAAGTCATTATTATCTTGGGACTTTTCATATGTGGACTTACCTATTTTAGCAAAATACTTATTAAAATCATTCACTCGCTTTTCCACATTATCACTGAGAAGGTCAGAATTTTCTAAGATTTCCTTATTTGCAGGAATTATTCTTTTTATAACATTCCAAGTTCCTTTGATATTTCTTCTATACTTGGAAAATTCTTCCCTGAAATGATTTTTCTTCTTTTCGGACAACATTGTTTTAGTAAGGTTTCTTTCTCTTCTATAGGCTCTTTCCATCTCAGAGTTTTGTCTATCAGATTTAAATTGCCTTAGGAGGTCATCTCTCCTTTTCATTTGCTCTTTTAACTGAGAGTCAATCCACGGGGCAGGAGGGCGTGTCATGACTTTGGTTGTAAGAGGGGCACATTCATTTAAACATCTTGTAAAAACATCAGTAAAAGTAGAAACTTGATAATTTACACAATCTGTAGTTAGTATTGAATTTAAAATGTTGTATTCATTAAGAAGAGTGTCACAGAAACAATTTTGAGAATAATTCTCAAGAGAGCGGAAAGTTTTAACAATTGGCGGTCTCTTTTCCTTCCTGGCATTAACTGTAGCTATTAGAAGCTCGTGGTCTCCTACAGGACAAGGTAAGACATCGTGGTGAACTATAAAACTAGGTGTATTGGTAATTATAAGATCAATTAGGCTGGAGGAATTAGCGGTGATACGGGTTGCTTTATTCACAAGCTGATTTAAGTGGAGGGATTGAATTAATTTCCCCATTTTATTATTAGGAAGAAAAAGATTGTCATTGAAGTCGCCTATAATAATGAGAGGTTTGCTCCTCAAACAGACAGACCGAAATACCTCGGAGATGTAATCAAAGGTGTCATTGAGTGCATGAGGGTGTCTATATACACATCCCAGGATGAAGGAAGGGAATTTCCCACTCTGAACAGTCAACCAAATGTCTTCGAGATGAGGAGGTCGCTCGACTTCAGGGGTCTTTAATAGGGAGACCGTTAGATGATTTCTTACATACACCCCCACACCCCCACCCCTACCGCCATCAAATCGATAAAAAGAATACTCAGGTATAGCAACAAAACCAGACTGCATATTAGATAGGAGCCAATTTTCACAAGCACACATTATATCTACGTTATTTTCTCTGATCATTAGTTCAATATTGTCGAAATTACCCAAAAGTGATTGTGCATTGATGTGTTGTATATTTATGAAATGTTTCAATAAGCCCTATATAGATTTTAAGTAACTGTAAAGAGGAAAATTAATGGTGAAAACGAAACAGAACCCCCAATTATTTTCGGATGCAGTTTAGAAATTTGGATTATGTGATTCCTCCAAGAAAAGTTAGAGACTATATGGATTGCTAATATGTTGATAGAAGTAAGAGAGTAAATTTCGTTAGCTTCAAAGAAAATAGAGTTATCAGGAGGAGAAGAAGATAAAGAGATAGCCAGAAACTGTGTCTTGGAGACTAAATTTAACTAAATTTTGGGTGCCCCACTCTGATACCCTCTGCAAATAGGACTTGAGAGTAGAAGAAAGAGTGATATGGGACTGATTACGAGTAGCAGATGAAGGTTGTGAAGAAAAGGCAGAAGAAAAGTGATGCGTAGAACATCAGCAAAGGCATGAAGAAGAGAAGGAGATGGGGATTGTAGAAGATCATTGATGAAGAGAAGGGACAGAGTAGGTGAAAGAACAAAGCCCTGGGAAATACTACTGTTAAAAGGTAAAGGGCTAGATGCCAAACCATCAACAACTACAGATATATAATTGTCAGAAAGAAAACTGGAAATCAGAGAATAGAAAGAAGGGGTAAAGCCATAAGCAGGGAGTTTGGCCAACAGAGCCATGTGCCAGACTCTGTGAAAAGCTTTAGAAATATCAAGGGCGATGACAAAGGATTCCCCATAGTTCCTCAGAGAAAATGACCGTACATGAGTAAGATAGGACAGGAGATCACCAGTGGATCTTGCCTAGCGGAAACCGTACTGGTGATCATTGATAAGTGAGTTAAATTCAAGGCGTTTCAAAAAGTGGACATTGAGCAAGAGTTCGAAACTTTAGAAATAAAAGAGGTTAGGACAATAGGTCGGTAGTTTGATGGAATAGAGCGGTCACCCTTCTTAGGAGCAGGTTGAACTAGTAGATACTTCCAAGATGAAAGATAGACTCTGGTTGACAGAATGAAGCAAAAAAGACACAAAGCAAGGTAGCCAGTTCATCTTGAAACTCCTCAAGGATCCTTGCAGGGATACCATCATGACTAAATGCCTTGTTCGTCATTAGTGACCAATGAACCTTATGAATTTTGCGTGAAGAATGGATAAGGGAGGGCATAGGTTTACAGAGGGGTAAAGATTGAGGGACTGGTGCAATGGAATCATTAACAGAAGACTTGGCAGAAAAATGAGAGTAAAAGAGAATGGGTTTGTCAGTGGGAGAGAAAGCTATAGAACCATCAGAACGAATGAGAGGGAGAAATCTTGAGTTACAAAAGTTTTTGCAGAGATTTCTTGATAAGGACCAGAAGCATTTGTCAGTGGGATAAGAGTTAAGGTCATCAACTTTCCTTCTTATAAAGAAAGTCTTTGACCTTCGAATCTGACAGTGCAGCGATTCGTAGCTACAATAAGAGCAGAGTGAGTTAAATTGGAATGTGAGGCTTGGTATGATTGGTGCCCGATTCCTGGCCTGGATAGACATGGAACAGGCACGGTCAAACCAAGGTTTAGGGGGAGAGAAAGCTTTTGTAGTGGAGGGGATGTATGCCTCCATAATCGAGGTTATGATCTTGGCAACTTTTAGGGTTACCTGATCAGGGTTGCTTGATCGAAAGCAGTAGTCTTCCTATGGGAAGTCAAAGACGAAGTTACTCATATCTTTATGTTGGGTCCGCTCAAAGTGCCAAAGATGGCAGCGAGTATGAGGGATTGGTGGAGGGGGAGCAAAAATGGAAGAGTTTGAGATCACAGAGTGGTCAGATTTACCAAGAGGGGAAAGCACAGAATAAGAGTAATATACAGGGTTAGAAGGAAGAAATATGTCAAGAGTGTTGGCTGCATGTTTGTGTCGATTGGGGACACAAGTAGGATGTTTGATAATATTCTCCAGATGATGAGTAATAGAGAAAGCAAGGGCATCCCTTCCTCCCACATCAGTGTGAGAAGAATTAAGCCACTCACTGTGGTGTACAATGAAGTCTTAAATACATGTATAGAGAACTTCGGCATGTGGATGAGAAGATAGCAGGGACTAATGGCAAGAGGACAGATATATTAAAAAAGTAACAAACTTCGATGAGTTTGGAGAACAGTAGTAAAAACAAAGGAATATAGTAGTAGTGGAGAGATAGATTTTTAGACAGAGAACATCAAAGTCAGGAGATTCAAGGTCCATGAGCCTTGCATTAGGAGTGTTAGTGTTGCAGTAAGCACTGCCTCCACCTTTGGAATGAAAATGAGAGTACAGGTTATAGTGAGAGATTTGAAATGGGTCAGTGGAAGCATGGCTAGACAGCTGGGATTCTGATAGGAGGAGGAGGTTAGGGAGTGAAGTGCCAAATTGCTGTTCCACACACGAAAGATTAGAGTTCAGACCACGAATGTTAGAATAGGGAAGAAAGAAAGAAGCAAATTTATTAGAAGGTGCAAGGTTAAGGGCAGAACCATTACTACCACCTGGCGTGTCTGCCCTCAAAATCCCTGAGATTCATGGCACAACTCTATGCCGGGTACTGGGGACCTTAAACTGTGAACCTTCCATAATTAATAGCAAATGTGAGGAAAAAAGAGGGCAAAAAGAAAGATATGGGGAGTTTTGTGATTTGTGAAATGTGATGGAAGAGCAAGAAATCTGTAACGAATTCGGCAGAATATTTGGTGTAGATATAGGCATAAGGAAAGAACCATCCTGAAGGAAGATTCAACCGGAACTGTCTGGACCAGTCCTAGTTGAATCCATAATATTTTCAGTCGTAACCGAGCTGGAAATGAACTTCATCAGGATAATTTTATAGAAGATATGGATGGAAATGTCCTTTAAAGTGAGGATAGTGTGTTGAGAAGGTGGAAATAGTGTCTTGAGGAGCTGATAAGTGAAAAAATCATTAAAAAGAGAGAGGAATGGATGAAGTGAATATAGTGGATCAGGAAGTGCATTAGAATAGTGAAGAGGAAATGAGAACAGCTTTGAAGAGGATGAGGAAAGAAAAATATTTTTGTCCATATGATATCGTAGTGTAGGCATGGAGATGTTTGGGAGAGATGACAGTGGGATTTTTTAACCAGGTTATATAGCAAACTCTTGGGAGGTGAGAGGGATGCCCGAGGAATGTCAAAAAAGTGTCCTGGTGTCATTTTTTAGGAATGAGGGATGTATACAGAAATGCAATTACTACAAAGTCTTAAAGCTTATCAACCAAAGCAGAATATATGCGAACAGATAGCAAAAGCTAGACCGAGATGAGACATTAAAATTTATAATAATATTTATGATTTCATGCCAGAAAGGAACACTATGGCAGCAATATTTACATTGAAAATGTTAATGGAGAAGTATAGAGACGAAAAGAAGGAGTTACATTGTGCTTGGATTAAGAGAAGGCTCATGTTAATGTGCCAAGAAAGCAGTTGTGGTATTGCATGAGGAAGTTTGAAGCAGCAGTGATGTGCATGAATATGATACATGCTGTGCATGAGGACAGCGTGAAAGCACTGAGGTGTGCAACAGTATTGATGGATAGGATGAAAGTGGGATTGGGATTGCACAAAGGATCGAACCTGATCCCTTTCTTGTTTGCAACGGTAATGGACAGGCTAACAGATGACTTGGGACAGGAATTACAATGGACTATGAAGTAGGCTTGGAAAGGTGGAGGTATATGTTGAAGGGAATGGAATGAAAGTGTGAATGAGAGAGAATGCACTGTAATGGCTAGGTTGCAAGGCAAAATGGTGTCGAAGGTGGATGAGTTTATATAATTGGGATCTACTGTTCAATGGAATGAAGAGTGTGGTAGAGATGTGAAGAAGAGTATGCAGGCAGGATGGTGAGTGTGGCGTGGAGAAGACAGGAGAGATTTGTGATGAAAGAGTACCTATTAAACATAAAATGTAAAGTTTACAAGATGATAGCATGACCCGCCTTTGTTAAATGGCTTGGAGACAGTCCTAATCACAAATAGACAGGTAGCTGAGTTAAAGATACTCCCTTTTTTTCTGGGCATAGTATAGACAGAAAGGATAAAACATGAGTAAGGTAGAGGGACAGCACTGGTAGGAAGAATAACTGACCCAGTGATAGAGGCAATATTGAGATAATTTAGGTATGTTATTAGGAGGGATGAGGAGTATATTGGAAGAATGCTGCTGAGGTTTGAGCTGCCAGGTAGGAGAGGATAGAAATAGGCTAAAGAGGTTTATGGATGTGGTGAGGGAGGACATGAGGGTGTGTGGTATGACAGAGGAAGATGCAGTAGACAAGGTGATATTATCGTGATTATTATTATTATTATTATTATTATTATTATTATTATTATTATTATTATTATTATTATTATTATTATTATTATTATTATTATTATTATTATTATTTTTCTCATTATTATTATTATTATTATTATTATTATTATTATTATTATTATTATTATTATTATTATTATTTTTATTATTATTATTATTATTATTATTATTATTATTATTATTATTATTATTATTATTATTATTATTATTATTGTTGTTGTTGTTATTGTTGTTGTTGTTGTTGTTGCTGCTTTTTCTAACAGCCGGTTAGCCCTATATTGCAATGGAAAGTACCGATCTTCCAAAATTGAACATATTATTAAGGAATTTAGATTGTTAACCTAGTACAGTATTTTTATTAGAAGAAGTCAAGGAATATGTTTTTTGTAGGTTGAGAGAGACTTGTAAATTGATAAAATGATTCGTAAATCTCCTCTTATCTCCAAGAACTACATGGAAATATGGAACTGAGCTCAGGTTTTCTGTATAAAATACACATGTCCATCGGCCCTCATGTAAGAGAAATATCCGAATAATATAATCATGTTTAAGCGTCAAGTACGCAAAGCAGCTGCATTGCGTTCGTATATTTTGTTCTGCTTTACTAGTGGAAACAGGCTTTTCATCACAGAAACACAATCTCACACATTCTTGCTGCCGAACTATACTACTATACCGGAATGGGACTATTTGTGCCACTCTTTTGGTGCTAAACTGCTTTGGCGTTTCCCTTTTGGCACTAAGCTGGTTGCACTAAATTAGGTTATGTTAGGTTAGGTTTGCTTAGGCTAAGTTCGTGCCAAAATGGCAATGCCATAACAGTTTAGTGTCGAAAGATGGGAAAAAAGAAAAAAAAAGAAAAAAAAAGTGGCACCATAAGGTCGGTGTCAGAAAGGATAAGCCAAATAGTACCCGACCCCTACTGTAGAGCTTTGATGTTAAAAGTCTGTTTTCTTATTAATTTATGCAGGCTGTGTTTTGTCTTAGAATTTAGGGTAATGGATCTTGGCGGCTCTTTAGAAGCCCCACTTGCATTGGGGCGTTTAAATCACAAAGAGGAATCATTGTATTGCGTCACTACTTTGGTGAAGCTGTTAATGGGATGTCAAACACAGAGAGGAATATAAGTATTCCCTCTCTTCATTCATTATAATATGGATTGATTGGAACACATTTAGCTTTATCCAGCTGTAGCTTGATTTCCTGACTAGGAGCATTATAGCCTCTTTAAAAGTGTAAAAAGATTTTGGAACATAGAAAAGATCTCTAAAATTCTTTCACTACAATCTTGTCGATATTAAAGGCATCGAGACAATAAATATGATCAGAACTCTTGTATCACTAGGTGAGATGAGGCATAAAATGCCTTTTAAAAACTAACAGCAGCCAGACTCTTATTTCTTTATATTGGTGAAAGTACTGAAGGCTTTGATAGACAAGGAGAAAATTCATGTATTGCCTCAGTGTATTGGAAAGATTTCGAAGGTGTTTCAAGCACAAAGCGATATCCTGATTCTGGGGTAACATAATTTCTTCCTCCAAATATTGGGGATGACATATTCTAAAGGCTCTTAGGAACAAATGTTTGGAGGAAGAACTTAACACTATTTACAATCAGTTAGATAAATTATGTTACCCCCGTTCCATTTCTTGACAAAGCCTTGCACAAAACAAGGTGTATATACCATTGCACGGAAAGGAGAGAGCATTTTTATCACCGAAATAAGATAATAATTCCCTTTCATTGTGCCCTAGAAGAAATTAACAAAAACATAGGCAAAGAGTCACTATTTGTATTCAAATATCCCAAAACCTTGAGAAGCCAGCTAGTAAATATAAATAAAATTAAAAAAGAGAACAATGCCGGAGTGTATAAAATAGAATGCAATAACTGCCCCGAGGCATACATTGGGCAGACAGGTCGTTCTATGTAGCAGAGAATTACCGAACACAAAAGATCAGTCAGATATGGCCAAGAGAACTCTGCTATCTTTGTTCATATGAGGGAACACGGGCATACTATCAATTGGAATGGGGCCACCATGATGTTTAAATGCTCATGTCCATATAAGCGCAAGATAGTGGAATCAGCCGTCATTGGAACATCCGAAAATTTCAATTTGTCTAAAGGCCAGTGGGTGCCTGATGCAGTAGACAAGATACTCCTCAAGCATACACTGGCCAAGATAATTCCCCAAGACAGACCGCCTTCACTTAAATAGACAGCCTCTTTGCTTAGATGTGTGATGTCCATTTATAGTTTTCCTTTAGTCTTTTTCTTTTCTATATGTATGTTTGTATGTTCATATGTATTTTGTGCTTATGCTTATAACTTTTTATAGGTATGTATTTGTTTGTTTATGTGTGTATATGTATTTGTGTATATGCATTTGTATATGTGTATGCATATTTAGTTATGTATTTGTTATTTTATGTAAATAATTCCTCCTATTTGTTATTTTTATTATTTTCATATGCTTCTATATCTGTATGTATGTGCATGCTTTTTTGTATATTTTTATGTCTGTGTGTGTATGTATTTATGTGTTTACAAGTAATTACCTAATTGTAATTACCTAATTGTGTTTACGGGAAAGAGCCCAAAGCTCGTATCTTCCCGTCTCCTGATCGGTTTCATTTTATACTTAGTGATACTTATCATACCTGTCCTTAAAACTATGGATTGAGATAGC
>JAXCGZ010022683.1:77500-80000 GCA_037179515.1 Halocaridina rubra | reverse complement strand
GACTCCACCATTGGCTTGAGGGCAGACACGCCTGGTGGTAGTAATGGTTCTGCTCTTAACCTTGCACCTCCTAATAGATCTGCTTCTTTCACTCTTCACTATTCAAATATTCGTGGGCTGTACTCTAATCTTTCGTCTGTGGAACAGCACTTGGGCACTTTCCTCCCTAACCTCCTCCTCCTATCTGAAACCCAGTTGTCTATACATGCTTCCACTGACCCTTTCCAAATCTCCCACTATAATCTGTAAACTCGTTTTCGTTCCAAAGGTGGGGTCTGTGCTTACTGCAACATTAACACTCCTACTGTGAGGCTCATGGACCTTGAATCTCCTGACTTTGATGTTCTCTGGCTAAAAGTCTATCTCTCCACTACCACTATCATCCTTTGCTTCTGCTACTGTTCTCCAAACTCCACCGAGTTTGTATCTTTCTTTGAATATCTGTCCTCGTGCCATGAGTCCTTGCTATCTTCTCACCCACATGCCGAAGTTCTCTACATTGGAGACTTCAATGTACACCACAGTGAGTGGCTTCATTCTTCTCACACTGATGTGGGAGGAAGCGAGGCCCTTGCTTTCTCTATTACTCACGATCTGGAGCAAATTATCAAACATCCTACTCGTGTTCCTGATCGTCACGAACATGCTGCAAACACTCTTGACCTATTTTTTTACTTCTAACCCTTCAAACTACTCTTATTCCGTGCTTTCCCCTCTTGGTAAATCTGACCACTCTATGATCTCTGTCTCTTCCATTTTCGCTCCCCCTCCACCAATCCCTCCTACTCAACGCCGCCTTTGGCACTTCGAGCGAACCCAATATGAAAATTTGCGTAACTTTCTCTTTGACTTCCCATGGGATGACTACTGCTTTCGGTCCCGCAACCCTGATCGGGTAGCTGTAAAAGTTGCCGAGATCATGACCGCGGGAATGGAGGCGTACATCCCCTCTTCTACAAAAGCTTTCTCTCCCCCTAAACCTTGGTTTGACCGTGCCTGCTCCATGGCTATCCAGGCTAGGAATCAGGCTCACCGATCTTACCAAGCCTCTCCTTCCGATTTAACTCGCTCTGCTTTTATTATAGCTAGGAATCGCTGTACAGCTCAGATTCGAAGGTCTAAGGCTTCCTTTATAAGAAGGAAAGTTGATGACCTTAACTCCTCTCCCACTGACAAATGCTTCTGGTCCTTAGCCAAAAACCTCTCCAAAAACTTCTGTAACTCAAGCTTTCCCCCTCTCATTCGTTGTGATGGTTCTATAGCTTGCTCTCCCACTGACAAAGCCACTCTCTTTGGCTCTCATTTTTCTGCCAACTCTTCTGTCAATGATTCCAGTGCACCTGTTCCTCAGTCTTTTCCCCTCTCTAACCCTATGCCCTCCCTTATCCTTTCTTCACGCAAAGTTCATAAGGTTCTTCGCTCTGCTAAAGACGAAACAAGGCATCTGGTCCTGATGGTATCCCTGCAAGGTTCCTTAAGGAGTTTGCAGATGAACTGGCTCCCGTGCTTTGCCGTCTTTTTCGCCTCATTCTGTCAACCAGTATCTATCCTTCATCTTGGAAGCATGCTCTAGTTCAACCTGTTCCTAAGAAGGGTGACCGCTCTATTCCTTCTAACTACCGACCTATTGCTCTAACCTCCTCTATTGCTAAAGTTTTCGAAACTTTGCTCAATGCTCACTTCTTGAAACGCCTTGAATCTAACTCACTTATCTCCGATCACCAGTACGGCTTCCGCAAGGCAATATCCACTGGTGATCTCCTGTCCTATCTTACTCATGTATGGTCATCTTCTCTGAGAAACTATGGGGAATCCTTTGTCGTCGCCCTTGATATCTCTAAGGCTTTTGACAGAGTCTGGCACAAGGCTCTGTTGGCCAAACTCCCTGCCTACGGCTTTACCCCTTCTTTCTGTTCTCTAATTTCCAGTTTTCTTACTGACCGTTCTATATCTGTAGTTGTTGATGGCGCGACATCTAGCCCTTTCTCTGTCCAGTGGCCACGGGCTCGCCACCTCTCCTCCTCCCACAGTCCCCCCATCTTCCTCTCTTCTTCATGCCTTTGCCGATGACTCTACCCTTCACTTTTCCTCTGCCTTTTCTTCACAACCTTCATCTGTTACTCGTAATCAATCTCGTATCACTCTTTCTTCTACTCTTAACTCCGATTTGCAGAGAGTATCTGAATGGGGCACTCAAAATTTAGTTAAATTCAATGCCTCCAAGACACAGTTTCTGGCTATCTCTTTATCTTCTTCTCCTCCAGATAACCCTATTGTCTTCGAAACTAATGAAATTTACCCTCTTAACTCTATCAATATATTAGGAATCCACATAGCCTCTAACTTGTCTTGGAGGAATCACATCATCCAAATTTCTAAATCTTCATCCAAAAAATTGGGGGTTTTGTTTTGTTTTCGTTATTACTTTTCCTCATTGCAGTTACTTAAAATTTACAAAGGTCTTATCCGCCCCTGCTTAGAATACTGCTCACAAATCTGG
>JAXCGZ010022683.1:62500-72500 GCA_037179515.1 Halocaridina rubra | reverse complement strand
AGTCCTTATAGCTTTTGTCTGCTATAGAAGTAATGAATGCATTCTATCTGAATGCTACTATGTTTATATTACAGTTTCCCCAACCTCACTCGATGTTTTATTTTCGCATTTAATTCAACTCCCAATCTCATTTCGGTCCGACAATAACCAAATAAGCACGTTACCCCTGTTGGGGTAAAAATGATTCATGCTTTCCCATATGTAATGTACTTATTTGGGTATTGTCATTCCAAAAGGAAATTGGGAGTTGAATTAAATGCGAAAAAGACCCTTCTGTGGTGTAGTTGGTCAGGGTAAAAATGATTAATGTTTTCACGTATGTAATGTGCCAATTTGGTTGTATATATATATATATATATATATATATATATATATATATATATATATATATATATATATATATATATATATATATATATATATATATATATATATATATATATATATATATATGTATATATATATATATATATATATATATATATATATATATATATATATATATATATATATATATATATATATATATATATATATATATATATATATATATATATATATATATATATATATATATATATATATATATATATATATATATATATATATATATATATATATATGTATATATATATCTACCTTGGCTGTCTCCCCCAATTACGGGGTAGCCGACATAAAAAAATAAAACAATTAGGGGTTACTCTGCTCCATGGGCAATGACAAGGGAGCTAGTGACCTCTCAGATGGTGCTGTTGGATTGCCATACCCCATCCTCAAGGCTCTTCCACAACCTGTGTTGCGTCATAACTCCCTACTCCCCTACTGCCCCTACCAGAGGGCTACCTCTGTAAGATGCAGCCCCATGGTAACAGCAGATGCCCATCAGAGCTGCGTCACCATCGCTCGCCACTTATTCCTATTACTTGCACGCTCACTTGCTTCCTTCACATCCATCCTCTTATCAATTAGGGCTCTCCTTACTAGATCCATCCACCCAAACCTAGGCCTCCCTCTAGCATTTCTCCCATCAACTCTTTCATTCATCACCTTTTTCAGACATCTTTCATCATCCATCCTTTCCACATGGCCAAACCATCTTAGAACATTCATATCTACTCTGTCTGCAAATTCTCTTCTCAAACCTGTTCATATTCTCTCAACTTCATTCCTAACCCTATTCAACCCAAATACACCAATCATGCTCCGCAGGCATATCATCTCAAACACATTTAGTTTCTGTCTCTCACTTACTTTCATACCCCATAACTCTGATCAGTACATCACAGTTGGCACAACCACTTTCTTATACAAAACTTTCTTGCCATTCATTTCCAACCCTCTATTCTTCATCACTCCTCAATGCACCCAACACTTCATATTCTTCATTCAGTCTGTGACACACATCTGCTTCCACTCTCCTCTTTGCAGCTATTACTGAGCCTAAATACTTACTGATCAACTTCCTCAAGTGTCTCTCCATTCAGCATAACATTCAATCCAGCACCATCCTCATTTCTTGTACACCTCATAACCTTACTCTTTCCCACATTTACTGGCAATTTCCTTCTTTCACACACCATTCCAAATTCTGACACTAACTGATATAGCTTCTCCTCTGAATCTGCCACCACCACAGAATCATCTGCAAACAGCAACTGATTTAGCTCCCACTCGTTATCATCCCCATCTACCATTCTCAAACCTCGACCACGCACTCGCTCATTCACCTCTCCTACGACTCCATAAATATACAAATTGAACAGCCATGGTGACATCACACATCCCTGTCTCAGTCCCACACTCACTGGAAACCATTCACTCACTTCATTCCCTACCCTAAGACATGCTCTACTGGCCTCTTACAAACTCTTCACTGCATGCAACAGTTTACCAATAATTCCATATAATCTGAAAACATTCCACTTTGCCTCTATGTCAACTTTATCACACGCTTTCTCCAGATCCAAAAATGCAAAATACACATCCTTACCCTTTGCTAAATATTTCTCACATAACTGCCTAACTATAAAAATCTGATCTATACAACCTCTACATCTCCTAAAGCCACTTTAAACTTCCACGATCACATTTTCTGTCTTATCCCTAATCCTGTTAGTCAGTATCCTACCATACACTTTTCCTACCACAGTCAGCAAACTTATACCCCTAAAATTACTGTATTCATACACATCTACCTTACCTTTGCATAGGGGAAGTATACAGGCAATCACCCATTCCATTGGCACCATTGATAACATAAAACATATATTAAACGCCCTCTCTAATCATTCCAATGCAGTCACACCCCCTTCTTTCAACATCTCTGCTCTCACACCATCCATTCCACGTGCCTTACCTGTTTTCGCTTCATACAATGCCCTTTTCACTTCCTCTCTTGTAATCTCTCTCATTTTCATCTCCCATTACTGGCACTTGAACACCCCCCCGTGCCACTATATCTGCCTCTTTGTCTTCCTCAACATTCAGCAAGCACTCAAAATATTCAACCCATCTTTTACTTGCATCGTTCCCTCTTAACATCTGTCCATTCACATCTTTCACTGTCTCTTCCATCCTCGATCCACCCTTCCTTACTCTCTTCACTTCTTTCCAAAACTTCTTTTAATTCTCCTCATATGACTTACAAAAATTCTTCTCCCACCTAACATTTGCCAACCTATTCTCTTCCCCTACCTTCCGCTTGGTTTACACATATTTCTCCCCATATCTTTCATACTTCTCCCTACTGTTACACTGCAGCCATTAATCAAAAGCCATCTTTTTCTCTTCTACCTTCATTTTCACCCCTTCATTCCACTACTCGCTGCCCCTCCTCATGCCACCTCCAACAAACCTCTTTCCACACACATCACTTGCATGTCCCACAAAACATTCTTTCATCAACCCCCATTCCTCCTCTAACTCTCCAACTTCTCTTTCTTTCACCCTGTCATATGCCACTTTCAACCTGTCCTGATATTCCTGTATCTTCTCTGGCTTTTCCAACTCTTCCACCTTCACCATTTCCCTTCTACATCCCCCCACTCTATTTCCCACTCTTTTGCTACTACCGCCATTGCATCAACCAAACAATGATCAAACATCCCAGCAACCACACCTCTAAATGCATGCACATCTTTCACTCTACCAGTCATGCTCTTTGCTACCAACACATAATCCATCAATGCTCTTTCTATCACTCTTCCATTTGCCACCGTCATCCATGTATAGTTATTCATTAACTTCTTCATGAAAAAACTTTTACCCATCACCAACTCGTGCTCCACACAAATATCTAACAGTCTCTCGCCACTCTCATTCCCACCTGGTACCCCATACTTTCCTACAACACCTTCTACATCTCTATCACCTACTCTTGTTTTTAAGTCACCCAAACACCACTACATAGTTAATTTTACTCAGACCATCCACATATCTTGTTAACACATTCCAGAATTCATCCCCATCTTCTTCACTTCTCTCACATCCAGGCCCATTGGCACTAAAGAAGGTCCAAGATTCCCTACCTATCCTAGCCGTCACCCACATCAGCCTGGATGATACTTCTTTCCATTTCACTACCTTAATTACCATCCATTCACTCAGCAATAATGCCACACCTTCTCTCGCTATCCCCCTTTCAACCAAAGACACTCTACCTGTCACATCGCAAAATGCAACTTCTCCTTTTCCTTTCAACTTCGTCTCACACAACGCCAATGCATCCATCTTCCTCCTACCAAACATATATCCAATCTCACATCTTTTGCTCTCTATCGTACTACAACCATGCACATTTACACACCCTAAAACTAGAATTTGGGGAGAAGTTAATCTCCCCTCTACTCCCCTTCTTCTTTGACGTCTCGCAGAAGGATAATACAAGGGAGGGATTCCCAGTCCCTTCGCCTCATCACATTTAGTCGCCTCTTACGACACGCAGGGAGTACGTTGGGGATATATATATATATATATATATATATATATATATATATATATATATATATATATATATATATATATATATATACATATATATACATATATATATATATATATATATATATATATATATATATATATATATATATATATATATATATATATATATATATATATATATACATATATATATATATATATATATATATATATATATATATATATATATATATATATATATATATATATATATATATATATATATATATATATACATATATATACATATATATATATATATATATATATATATATATATATATATATATATATATATATATATATATATATATATATATATATATATATATATATATATATATATATGTATATATATATATATATGTATATATATATATATATATATATATATATATATATATATATATATATATATATATATATATATATATATATATATATATATATATATATATATGTATATATATATATATATATATATATATATATATATATATATATATATATATATATATTTTTTTTTTTTTATTTTTTTTTTTTTTATTTTTTTTTTTTAAGAGTGCGACACCGGGACAGGCAGAAACTGCCCTCATCAACAAAGGCCCTGGCACGAGAAAATACCAAGACGAAGGAAAAGAAAAAGGTTAAGGGCAAGGCATTGATGAGGTAATGTCACACAAAGGAAAACGACAGATACTCTCTGCAAATCGGAGTTAAGAGTAGAAGAAAGAGTGATATGAGAATGATTACGAGTAACAGATGAAGGTTGTGAAGAAAAGGCAGAGGAAAAGTGAAGGGTAGAATCATCGGCAAAGGCATGAAGAAGAGAGGAAGATGGGGATTGTAGAAGATCATTGATGAAGAGAAGGAAGAGAGTAGGTGAAAGAACAGAGCCCTGTGGAACACCACTGGAAACAGAGAAAGGGCTAGATGTCGCGCCATCAACAACTACATATATAGAACAGTCAGTAAGAAAACTGGAAATCAGAGAACAGAAAGAAGGGTTAAAGCCATAGGCAGGGAGATTGGCCAACAGAGCTTTGTGCCAGGCTCTGTCAAAAGCCTTAGAGATATCAAGGGCGACGACAAAGGATTCCCTTTAGTTCCTCAGAGAAGATGACCATACATGAGTAAGATAGGACAAAAGATCACCAGTGGATCTTGCCTTGCAGAAGCCTTACCATTGATAGAAGAGTTGGCAGAAAAATGAGAGCCAAAGAGAGTGGCTTTGTCAGTGGGAGAGCAAGCTATAGAACCATCAGAACGAATGACAGGGGGAAAGCTTGAGATACAGAAGTTTTTGGAGAGGTTTTTGGCTAAGAACCAGAAGCATTTGTCAGTGGGAGAGGAGTTAAGGTCTTCAACTTTCCTTCTTATAAAAGAATCCTTAGACCTTCGAATCTGAGCTGTACAACGATTCCTAACTATAATTAAAGCAGAGCGAGTTAAAACGGAAGGAGAGGCTTGGTAAGATCGGCGAGCCTGATTCCTTGCCTGGATAGCCATGGAGCAGGCACGGTCAAACCAAGGTTTAGGGGGAGAGAAAGTTTTTGTAGAAGAGGGGATGTACGCCTCCAATTCCGCGGTCATGATCTCGGCAACTTTTACAGCTACCTGATCAGGGTTGCGGGACTGAAAGCAGTAGTCATCCCATGGGAAGTCAAAGAGAAGGTTAAGCAAATTTTCATGTTGGGTTCGCTCGAAGTGCCAAAGGCGACGCTGAGTAGGAGGGATTGGTGGTGGGGGAGAGAAAATGGAAGAGACAGAGATCATAAAGTGGTCAGATTTACCAAGAGGGGAAAGCACAGAATAAGAGTAGTTTGAAGGGTTAGAAGTAAAAAATAGGTCAAGAGTGTTTGCAGCATGTTCGTGACAATCAGGAACGCGAGTAGGATGTTTGATAATTTGCTCCAGATCGTGAGTAATAGAGAAAGAAAGGGTCTCGCTTCCTCCCACATGAGTGTGAGAAGAATGAAGCCACTTACTGTGGTGTACATTGAAGTCCCCAGTGTATAGAACTTTGGCATGTGGGTGAGAAGACAGCAAGGACACATGGCACGAGGAGAGATATTCAAAGAAAGATACAAACTCGGTGGAGTTTGGAGAACAGTATCAGAAGCAAAGGATGATAGTGGTAGTGGAGAGATAGACTTTTAGCAAGAGAACATCAAAGTCAGGAGATTCAAGGTCCATGAACCTCACAGTAGGAGTGTTAATGTTGCAGTATGCACAGACCCCACCTTTGGAACGAAAACGAGTATACAGATTATAGTGGGAGATTTGGAATGGGTCAGTGGAATCATGTATATATATATATATATATATATATATATATATATATATATATATATATATATATATATATATATATATATATTTATATATATATATATATATATATATATATATATATATATATATATATATATATATATATGAAAACAAAAAGGTCATGTACAAGGCAGAGCTGAGGTAATGATACATAAAGGGAAAGTACAGACAGAAAAAATAGTCAAAGTACCGAGGACTTAGAGATATGGAAGACTAGGTACTGAGATGACGATTGAGCCACATTTTGAAGGAAGATAGGTTATAGGAATTTGAAAATTCAGAATGAGGAAGAGAGTTTCAGAGTCTGGAGGTAGATGGGAGGAAGCAGTCACTGCACCGACCAATTCGTTAACTATAAATCTCCATACAGAATTTGTGATATGAGGTCGCTTGGCAAGTGTTATGCAGCCTCGGCAGTGGGGTAGGGCTGCAACTCGCCAACTCATCAGAGCATCGATGGAAGTATTAGCGATACAAACGTGAAAGGAATGATACCTTACTGCGAAGAGAAAGAGAACCCAGATTAGAAATGAGAGAAGGATCATTAATGAGACTGACTGCCTTAGATTCAATCTTATCAAGAAAATAATTATTATAAGAAGCACCCCATAGAAATGAGCAGTATTCAAAGCATGGACAGATAAGGCCTTTATAGCTTTTAAGTAACTGTAAAGAGGAAAAGTAATGATGAAAGCGAAGCAGAACCACCAATTTTTTGGATGCAGTTTTAGAACTTTTGATTATATAATTCCCCCAAGACAAGTTTGAAGCTGCGTGGATTCCTAAATCTCGTTAGTTTCGAAGACAAAAGGGCTATCAAGAGGAGAAGAAGATAAAGAGTTTGCCAGAAACTGTCTTGGAGGCAATACATTAATCTAAAATTTGGTGCCCCAATCAGATACCCTCTGCAAATAGGAGTTGAGAGTATAAGAAAGAGTGATGCGAGACTGATTACGAGTAGTAGATGAAAGTTGTGTAGAATAGGCAGAGGAAAAGTGAGAGGGTAAAATCGTTGGCAAAGGTACGAAGATGAGAAGAAGATGGAAATTGTAGAGTATCATTAATGAAGAGATGGAACAGAGAAGGTGAAAGAACAGAGCCTTGTGGACCACCACTGTCACAGGGAAAGGACTAGATGTTGCACTGTCAGCTGTTACAGATATAAAAGTGGTCAGAAAGAAAACTGGAAGTCAGAGAACAGAGAGAAGGGATAAGCCATAGGCAGGGAGTTTGTCCAACAGAGCCTTGTGCCAAACTTTGTCAAAAACCTTACAGATATCAAAGGCCACGAAAAAGGATTCCCCATGGTTCCTCAGAGAAGATGACCTTACATGAGCAACATAGGACAGGACGTCACTAATGGATCTTTCCTTCCTGAAGCCGTTTCAAGAAGTGAACATTGAGCAAAGTTTCGAAAACTTAAGTGATAGAAGATGTTAGGACAATAGGTCAGTAGTTTGAGGGAAAATAGCCGTCACTCTTCTTAGGAACAAGTTGCACTAGGTCATGCTTCCAAGATGAAGGATAGACACTAGTTGACAGGATGATGGAAAAAAGATGGCAGAGCTTGGTTACCAGTTCATCTGTAATCTCTTTAGGGTACCTCGCAGGGCTACCATTATGACCAGATGCCTTGTTTGTCATTAGCGAGCAAAAAACTTATGAACTTTCCCTGAATAAAGGCAAAGGGAGGATTTAGGATTAGAGAAGGATAAAGATTGAGGGACAGGTGCACTGGAATCGTTTACGGAAGAGTTAGCAGAAAAATAAGTCAATGAGAAGGCTTTGTCAGTGGGAGAGCAAGCTATAGAACCATAAGAACGAATGAAAGGGGATAGCTTGAGTTACACAAGCTTTTGTAGAGGTTTTGGTTAAGGACCAGAAACATTTGTCAGTTGGAGAGAAGCTAAGGTCATCACTTTCCTTCTTATAAAGAAGTATTAGATCTTTGAATCTGAGAATCACAGAGATTCCTAGCTGCAATATAAGCACAGTGAGTTAATCAGAAGGAGAGGTTTAGTATGACCGGTGTGCCCAATTCCTGGCCTGAATCGCCATGGAGCATGCATGGTCAAACCAAGGTTTAGGGGGAGAAATATTTTTGTAGAGAAGGGGATGTACGAATACATTCCCAAGGTTAAGATCTCGGCAACTTTTAGGGCTACCTGATCAGGGTTGCAGGACCGAAAGCAGTAGTAACCCATGGGATATCAAAGAGGAAGTTATGCATATCTTCAAGTTGGGTAAGCCCAAGTACCATAGGCAGCACTAAGTAGGAGGGATTGGTGGAGGGGGAGTAAAAACTGAAAAAATTGAGATCACAGAGTGGTCAGAGTTGCCAAGACGGAAAAGAACAGAATAAGAGTAGCTTGAAAGGTTTGAAGTAAGAAATAGGTCAAGAGTGTTGGCTGCACGTTCATGTCAATTGGGAACATGAATAGGATGAGTGATAATTTGCTCCAGATCATGAATAATAGAGAAAATAATGGCCTCCCTTCCTACCCACATCAGTGTGAGAAGAATAAGGCCACTCACTGTGGTGTACATTGAGCTCTTCAATATAGAGAACTTTGACATGTGGGTACAAAGACAGCAAGGACTCATGGCAAGAGGAGAGTTTTCAGTGAGAGACAAAAAGTCAGTAGAGTTTGGAGAACAGTAGCAGAAGCAAACAAATATAGTGGTATTGGAGAGATAGATTTTAGCCAGAGAACATCAAAGTCACAGGAGATTCAAGTTTCATGAGCTTTGCAATTGAAATGTTCGTGTTGCACTGTGCCCAGACCCCACCTTTGGAACAAAAACGAAAATAAAGGTTAAATTGAGAGATATGAACTCGGTCAGTGGAAGCATGTATAGACAACTGGGTTTCAAAAAGGAGGAGGTTAGTGAGGGAAGTGCCCAATAAGAAAGAAGAGAGTTCAAGCCACGAATGTTAGAATTGTGAGGATTGAAAGAAGCAGATCTATTGGGAGGTGCAAGGATAAGGAGAGAACCATCAATACAACCAGGATTGTCTACCTTCAAGGCAGTGTTGGAGTCAACAAGATCCCTGGAGATTCATGGCACCCGTCTTTGCCGGGTACTGGGGACCACAAACTGTGGACTTTCCATAAATATAGCAAATATATGGAAAAAAGAGGGTAAAATGAATCAGATATGGTGAGTGTTGTGACTAGTCAAAAGTAATGAGATAACATGAGACGTGTCATGAATACGTCATAATATTTGGTGTAGATGTAGGCATGAGGGAAGAGCTGTCCTGAAGGAAGACTCAACCGGGAGCTGTCTGGACCATTCCAGGTTGAATCCGTAAAATCATCAGACGTAGTATTTCAATGGGAGGATGATGCCTTGGACAACAAACTATATATATATATATATATATATATATATATATATATATATATATATATATATATATATATATATATATATATGTATATATATATATATATATATATATATATATATATATATATATATATATATATATATATATATATATATATATATATATATATATATATATATATATATATATATATATATATATATATATATATATATATATATATATATATATATATATATATATATATATATATATATATATATATATATATATATATATATATATATATATATATATATATATATATATATATATATATATATATATATA
>JAXCGZ010022683.1:57500-60000 GCA_037179515.1 Halocaridina rubra | reverse complement strand
ATTCATATCTACTCTGTCTGCAAAATCTCTCCTCACACCCGTTCTTGCTCTCATAACTTCATTCCTAACCCTATCCAACCGAGATACACCAATCATACTCCTCAAGCACTTCATCTCAAACACATTTAGTTTCCATCTCTGACTTACTTTCATTCCCCATAACTCTGATCCATACATCACAGTTCGCACAACCACTTTCTCATTCAATACTTTCTTAACATTCATTTACAACCCTCTATTCTTCACCACTCCTTTCAACGCAACCAACACTTTACATCCTTTATTCACCCTGTGACACTCACCTGCTTCCAAACCACCATTTGCAGCTATAACCGAGCCTAAATACTTAATCTAATCAACTTCCTCATATGTCTCTCCATTCAACATAACATTCAATCCAGCACCATCCTCATTTCTTGTACACCTTATAACCTTACTCTTTCCCACATTCACTCGCTACTTCCTTCTTTCACAAACCATTCCAAATTTTGACGCTAACTTACACAGCTTCTCCTCTGAACCTGCCACCACCATTGTATCACCTGCAAACAGCAACTGATTAAGCTCCCACTTGTTATCATCCCCATCTACCATTCTCAAACCTCGACCACGCACTCGCTCATTCACCACTCCTACGACTCTATCAATATACAAATTGAACAGCCATAGTGACATCACATATCCCTGTCTTAGACCCACACTCACTGGAAACCACTCACTCACTTCATTCCCTACCCTAACACAAGCTCTACTGGCCTCATACAAACTCTTCACTGCATGCAAAAGTTTACCATCAATTCCATATAACCTCAAAACATTCCACATTGCCTCTCTATCAGCTCTATCATACTCTTTTCCCAGATCCAAAATAGCAAAATACATATCCTTTCCCTTTCTTAAATATTTCTCACATAACTGTATAACAATAAAAATCTGATCCATGCACCCTCTACCTCTCCTAAAACCACTCTGCACTTCAGCGATCACATTTTCTGTCTTATTCCCAATACTATTAATTAGTATCCTACCATACAATTTTCCTACCGCACTCACTTATACCCCTAAAATTACTCTGCATTCATACACATCTCCCTTACCTCTGTAAAGGGGCACTATACAAGCAATCACCCATTCCACTGGCACCATTGACAAACATAAAGTATATATTAAATACTCTCACTAACCAATCCAATGCAGTCACACCCCATTTTTCAACATCTCCGCTCTCACACCATCCATTCCAGGTGCTTTACCTGCTTTCACTTCATAAAATACCCTTTTTTTATTTATTCAGATAACTGTACATGGGGACATGTGCACATGAGCACTCCCAGTGATATTGAAGTTGATAAAACTTACAATTTATTTGGCTATGTATAAATAAAATATTAATAGAATTTGCAAATAATTTTGAATATCATAGCAAGTAATTAATAATAAAATATCAATGCCCTTTTCACCCTCTCTCTTAAAGTCTCTCTCTCATTTTCATTTCCCATTACTGGCACTTGAACACCCCCCACTGCCACTATAGCTGCCTCTCTATCTTTCTCAACATTCAGCAAGCACTCAAAATATTCTGCCCATCATTTCATTCCCTCGTCCCTCTTAACATCTGTCCATTCACATCTTTCACTGTCTCTTCCATCCTCGATCCACCCTTCCTTATTCTCTTCATTTCTTTCCAAAACTTCTGTTTTTTCTCCTCATATGACCTACTAAATTCCTGTCCCCACCTAACATTTGCCAACCTCTTTTCTTCCTCTACCTTCCACTTGGTTTCCACATTTTTCTCCCTATATCTTTCATACTTCTCCCTACTGTTACACTGCAGCCATTCCTCAAAAGCCCTCTTTTTCTGTTCCACCATCATTTTCTCCCTTTCATTCCACCAATCGCTGCACCTCCTCATGCCACTTCCAACAAACCTCTCTCCACACAGATCACTTGCTTGTGCCACCAAACATTCTCTCATTAACCCCTATTCCTCCTCTAACTCATCAACTTCTCTTTCTTTCACCCTGTCATATGACACTTTCAACTTTTCCCGATATTCCTGTCTCTTTTCTGGCTTTTTGAATTCTTACACCTTCACCATTTCCCTTCTACATCCCCCCACTCTATTTCCCCACTCTTTTGCTACTTCCACTTTCGCTTCAACCAAAAAATGATCAAACATCCCAGCAGCCACACCCCTATAGGCATGCACATCTTTCACTCTACCAATCATGCTCTTTGCTACCAACACATAATCCATCAATGCTCTTTCACTCTTCTATTTGCCACTCTCATCCATGTATAGTTATTTATTAACAAGTTCTTGACAAAAACTATTACCTATCACCAACTCTTGCTCCACACACATATCGAACAGTCTCCAGTCTCTCGCCACTCTCATTCCCACCTGGTACTCAATACTTTCCTACAACATCTTCTACCTCTTCATCACCCACTCTGGCATTCAAGTCACCCAGCACAAAAACATAGTTCCTTCTATTAA
>JAXCGZ010022683.1:47500-52500 GCA_037179515.1 Halocaridina rubra | reverse complement strand
CAGAAAGAATGAAATAGAAATAAAATAGATAGATAGATAGATAGATAGATAGATAGATAGATAGATAGATAGATAGAGAGAGAGGAGAGAGAGAGAGAGAGAGAGAGAGAGAGAGAGAGGAGAGAGAGAGAGAGAGAGAGAGAGAGAGAGAGAGAGAAGAGAGAGAGAGAGAGAGAGAGAGAGAGAGAGAGAGAGGTTGCCATAAGAGTTATTGACCGACAGTCTGAATTATTAGCATTGCATTTGTATTTAGTTTTAGAAATTAGATGCAGCTATAAAATCTACAGCAGTTAATTGGGTTGAACCAGTGCCACAACTTTCCGAAGCAAAAGTTATTTATTATATATTGTTTTTCTATGTGCATGCATAATATTAAAAATAAAAATACTACTACTACTACTACTACTACTACTACTACTACTACTACTACTACTACTGCTACTACTACTACTACTACTACTAATAATAATAATAATGAAAAAACAATAATAATAATAATTCAGTAAAACATAACTAAAATGAAGTGCATAAATTATCATATTGTGTTATTTTTCTATTTGAGCTTAAACCAGTCAGACAGTAGATAGATAAACAAATGTTCTCAAGTTACCAAATATGGAAAATGTCCCCTAAGTGTAGCGGCATACTTCTGTCTGAATATCTTTATATTTTAATCTTTTATTCCGTTTTTCTTATTTGCTTTTTATATAATCTATGCGAATTTGTCAGTAAAGACCATAATTCATAATGCAGAGAACATAATATTCAACTGCAACATAATAAAGGCAAGATTAATCTCGCTTGTGGTAAAAAGTAAATGTACCTTCCGGTGCCTTTTGGTTTTAATATTTCTAAAGTGAATTTGCTTTGAAAAACCATGAAAATATTCCTATTACTATTAGTTTCGAAGTACTTTAGTTTATTCCCTGACTTTCTGAACATTTTTCAATTGGACACATTAATGAAGATATAATGTTTTAACTCTTTTAGGGCTGCTGCTCGGTCTTTGTTATTCATCGCTGCTGTGTTGAATATATTATGACATTTAGTAATCTGAGTATTTTGACTGCATATAAACGTACTTGTTATTAAATTCTTTTTCAGTACGTGTTGTTGTTGAGTTATAGTTTAATAAATAGTGCTTATTCAATTGCAAAAAGTGAAACATCATAACTTCTAAGCCATGTTTTTGAAGCCTGTTGATACTCTGAATAAATGACTAGACTTTGAGGATCTCTCCCTTTTCTTCAAATGAAACAAATACTTGTCCATCTCCAGTGCACTTGATCATTAAAAGACATTCGGATCTTATTTTCACGCACACACATACATACACACACACACACGCACGCACGCTCAAAGACAGACACACACATATACAAATGTATATATATATATATATATATATATATATATATATATATATATATATATATAATATATATTTATTTATATATATATATATATATATATATATATATATATATATATATATATATATATATATATATATATATATATATATATATATATATATATATATATATATATATGTATACATACATACACACATACATACATACATACATACATATATATATATATGTATATATATATATATATATATATATATATATATATATATATATATATATATATATATATATATATATATATATATAATATATATATATATATATATATATATATATATATATATATATATGGATGGTCTGAGTAGAAGGAACTATGTAGTTGTGTTGGGTGACTTGAATGCCAGAGTGGGTGATGGAGATATAGAAGGTGTTGTAGGAAAGTATGGGGTACCAAGTGGGAATGAGAGTGGCGAGAGACTGTTAGATATGTGTGTGGAGCAAGAGGTGGTGATAGGTAATAGTTCATTTAAGAAGAAGTTAATAAGTAAGTATACATGGATGAGAGTGGCAAATGGAAGAGTGAAAGAAAGAGCATTAATGGATTATGTGTTGGTAGGGAAGAGCATGGTTGGTAGAGTGAAAGATGTACATGCGTTCAGGGGTGTGGCTGCTGGGATGTCTGATCATTTTTTGGTTGAAGCAAAATTGGTGGTAGCAAAAGAGTGGGGAAATAGTGTGGGGGGATTTAGAAGGGATATAGTGAAGGTGGAAGAGTTGAAAAAACCAGAGAAGAGACAGGAATATCAGGACAGGTTGAGAGTGGCACATGACAGGGTGAAAGAAAGTGAAGTTGGGGAGTTAGGGGAGGAATGGGGGTTGATGAAAGAATGTTTTGTGGGACATGCAAGTGATGTGTGTGGAAAGAGGTTTGTTGGAGGTGGCATGAGGAGGGGCAGCGAGTGGTGGAATGAAGGGGTGAAAATGAAGGTGGAAGAGAAAAAGAGGGCTTTTGAGGAATGGCTGCAGTGTAAAAGTAGGGAGAAGTATGAAAGATATAGGGAGAAAAATGTGGAAACCAAGTGGAAGGTAGAGGAAGAGAAGAGGTTGGCAAATGTTAGGTGGGGGCATTATTTTAGTAGGTTATATGAGGAGAATAAAAAGAAGTTTTGGAAAGAAGTGAAGAGAGTAAGGAAGGGTGGATTGAGGATGGAAGAGACAGTGAAAATTGTGAATGGACTGATGTTAAGAGTGAACGATGCAAGTAAAAGATGGGCAGAATATTTTGAGTGCTTGCTGAATGTTGAGGAAGATAGAGAGGCAGCTATAGTGGCAGTGGGAGGGGTTCAAGAGCCAGTAATGGGAGATGAAAATGAGAGAGAGATTACAAGAGTGGAGGTGAAAAGGGCATTGTATGAAGCAAAAGCAGGTAAAGCACCTGGAATGGATGGTGTGAGAGCGGAGATGTTGAAAGAATTGGGTGTGACTGCATTGGATTGGTTAGTGAGAGTGTTTAATATATGCTTTATGTTGTCATTGGTGCCAGTGGATGGGTGATTGCCTGTATAGTGTCCCTATACAAAGGTAAGGGAGATATGTATGAATGCAGTAATTTAGGGGTATAAGTTTGTTGAGTGTGGTAGGAGAAGTGTATGGTAGGATACTGGTTAATAGGATTAGGAATAAGACTGAATATGTGATCGCAGAAGTGCAGAGTGGTTTTAGTAGAGGTAGAGGTTGTATAGATCAGATTTTTATAGTTAGGCAGTTATGTGAGAAATATTTAGCAAAGGGTAAGGATGTGTATTTTGCATTTTTGGATCTGGAGAAAGCATATGATAGAGTTGATAGAGAGGGTATGTGGAATGTTTTGAGATTATATGGAATCAATGGTAAATTGTTGCATGCAGTGAAGAGTTTGTATGAGGGTAGTAGAGCTTGTGTTAGGGTAGGGAATGAAGTGAGTGAGTGGTTTCCAGTGAGTGTGGGACTGAGACAGGGATGTGTGATGTCACCATGGCTGTTCAAGTTGTATATTGATGGAGTTGTAAGAGAGGTGAATGAGCGAGTGCGTGGTCGAGGTTTGAGAATGGTAGATGGGGATGATAACGAGTGGGAGCCGAATCAGTTGCTGTTTGCAGATGATACTGTGGTGGTGGCAGATTCAGAGGAAAAGCTGTGTTAGTTAGTATCAGAATTTGGAATGGTATGTGAGAGAAGGAAGTTGCGAGTGAATGTGGGAAAAAGTAAGGTTATGAGGTGTACAAGAAATGTGGATGGTGCTGGATTGAATGTTATGTTGAATGGAGAGACACTTGAGGTTAATCAGTTCAAGTATTTAGGCTCGGTTATAGCTGCAAATGGTGGAGTGGAAGCAGATGTGTGTCACAGAGTGAATGAAGGATGTAAAGTGTTGGGTGCATTGAAAGGAGTGATGAAGAATAGAGGGTTGGAAATGAATGTTAAGAAAGTTTTGTATGAGAAAGTGGTTGTGCCAACTGTGATGTATGGATCAGAGTTATGGGGTATGAAAGTAAGTGAGAGACGGAAGCTAAATGTGTTTGAGATGAAATGCCTGAGGAATATGATTGGTGTATCTCGATTGGATCGGGTTAGGAATGAAGTGGTGAGAGCAAGAACGGGTGTGAGGAGAGATATTGCAGCCAGAGTAGATATGAATGTTCTGAGATGGTTTGGCCATGTGGAAAGGATGGATGATGAAAGGCTGCTGAAAAAGGTGATGAATGCGAGAGTTGATGGGAGAAATGCTAGAGGGAGGCCTAGGTTTGGATGGATGGATGGAGTAAGGAGAGCCCTGAATGATCGGAGGATGGATGTGAGGGAAGCAAGCGAGCGTGCTAGGAATAGGAATGAGTGGCGAGCGATTGTGACGCAGCTCTGATGGGCATCTGCTGTTACCACGGGGCTGCATCTTACAGAGGTAGCCCTGTGGTAGGGGCAGTAGGAGGAGTTGGCAGTTGTGAAGCGACACAGGTTGTGGAAGAGCTGGGAGGATGGGCTGTGGCACTCCAGCAGTGCCATCTGAACGGTCGCTAGCTCCCTCGTCATTGCCCATAGAGCAAAGTAATCACTATATTTGTTTTCCTTTCTTGATGTCGGCTACCCCCCAATTAAAAGGGGAAACAGCCAAGGTAGATATATATATATATATATATATATATATATATATATATATATATATATATATATATATATATATATATATATATATATATATATATATATATATATATATATATATATATATATATATATATATATATATATATATATATATATATATATATATATATATATATATATATATATATATATATATATATATATATATATATATATATATATATATATATATATATATATATATATATATATATATATATATATATATATATATATATATATATATATATATATATATATATATATATATATATATATATATATATATATATATATATATATATATATATATATATATATATATATATATATATATATATATATATATATATATATATATATATATATATATATATATATATATATATATATATATATATATATATATATATATATATATATATATATATATATATATATATA
>JAXCGZ010022683.1:37500-42500 GCA_037179515.1 Halocaridina rubra | reverse complement strand
GAGGTCTTCATCCTGATAGGCTGCAAGTGTTGCCTTCATCTCCAGATGCCTCTCGAGTCTTTAAACATTGGCTTTTCATTTTCACAAGCTTCAAACGCTCTGTTAAAGGGACTCCTTCGGAGCATATTGGTTTACTAGCATTGATTTCTGAATGCACAACATTTGATTCTGCTCTGGTTGTTCTTAAGTCAGCTTTGTTACAACCTGCCAAAGAGGTTTTTGTTAGACACCGTTTAGTTGCACAACGACAAAATACCTAAGAATCTGTTGATGAGTATTTACGCTGCTTACATAAGCTAAGTATTGGGTGCAATTTTCGTGCAGTTTCAGCAGAAATTTACAGAGACGAATCTGTGAGAGATGCTTTTATTACTGGGTTGATATCTCAACATATCCAAACTCGTTTGCTTGAGAACAAAACATTAACATTAGCTGCTGCTATAGATCAGGCTCGGCCTCTAGAATTAGCACTGAAGGATTCACAGTCTTACAACCCATTTGCTCAAGCTGATTCACAGACTGTAGCAGCTGTAGGTTCTTGTCCGGAAATTGAAGATTCTAGGAAAACATGCAATGCTGTTGATGAAGTGTGTGCTGGTGCCAGACGTGGAAGCACGTGCTTCATTTGTGGAAGCTCACAACATCCTCGATCAGTGTGTCCTGCCAGAAATGCAACATGTCACAAGTGCAAATATCAGGGACATTTTGCAAAAGTGTGTAAATCACCTGGAGTTTCAACCATATCAACTTCTGCTTCGACATCTGTCACATTCACTACTGTTGTTCCAACATTAAAGAAATCGGTCATATCTGCGGTAATAAATGATAAATGAGTTGATGCACTTATAGATGCTGGAAGTTCTGAAAGTTTCGTGTCTGAAAGAACTGCATTTCTTCTCCAGTTGCCGGTAATACCAAAGTCTAGTACAGTATCTATGGCATTTCTAAATTGACAACTACCATAGTTGGAACTTGTGAAGCGTCAATCACTATTCAGGAACGTAATTACCCAAATGTGCAATTCCTTGTCCTTCCTCACTTATGTTCAGATGTCATTCTTGGAATTCCTTTTCTGGAGGAGCATTCATCTATTTATCTATCATATGGTGGATCTCAGTCTCCTCTTGATGTGTGTGCTCTTGCTGCTCTGAACATTTCTGCGCCTCGACCATTTTCATCGCTCTCTCGTGATTGCCATCCGATTGCGACCAAGTCTCATAAATGCAGCGTTGCTGATAGAAAATTCATTCTTTCTGAAGTGCAACGTTTACTTTTGGAGGATGTCATAGAACCTAGACATTCTCCTTGGGGGGCTCAATTAGTTTTGGTGTCACACAGTGGTAAAAAATGCAGGGTTGTGGATTATTCTGAAACTATTAACAAATTCACATATTTGGATGCTTATCCACTGCAAATCGTTGAAGATTTCGTCAATTCCATTGCTCAGTATAAAATGCTTTGCACTATCAATCTGAAGAGTGCTTGCCATCTAGTGCCCTTAAATGAAGATGATCTTGAATAGTTCCTTGTATCAATTCAAGCGTCAAAGCTTCAGGTTAACCATGGAGTGGCTTGTTTTCAGAGAATTATGAAGGACTTAATTGAGCTAAATCAGTTGAACGATACATTTGGATATTTGGATGATTTGACTATATGTGGCTCGACACAAGAAGAACATGATGCAAACTTGGAGCGATTGTTTGAAGCTGTTACACATGAAAATGTTGCATTAAATGAAGAAAATTTTGTATTTTCTGCAGACTCTATCCATATACTCGGATATGAGATTTGTAATACAGAGTTGAGACCTGATCCTTCTCGACTTGAGCCTTTGCTTTCTCTACCTGTTCCAAGGTCAAAAAACCTTACAATGGTTAATGGGATTTTTTGCTTATTATTTTAAATGGGTGCCACGTGTTTCTGAACACATTCGTCCACTGGTGAACCCTTTGTTCCCATTATCTGATTCTGCCATTAAAGCCATTGATGAGCTGAGAGATGCAATTTCTAAGTCAGCTCGCATGAGAATTGATGAAAGTCTTCCATTTACAGTGGAGATTGATACCTCTGAAGCCACCATAGGCACTACATTGAGCCAGGATGGCAGACCTGTGGCGTTTTTCTCACGAGCACTCAACCCAGCTGAGAAGAAACATTGTGCAGTAGAAAAAGAGGCTTACAAGATCATCGAATCAATCTGGAAGTTGAATCACTACTTAACAGGATGGCATTTCCTTTTAGTAACAGACCAAAAATCAGTTTCTTTTATGTTCGCAATAAACACAACTCCAAGATTAAAAACGATAAAATCCTCTGCTGGGAAATGGAACTCCTGCCTTATTCTTTTGATATCAAATACCGAGCTGGCAAGCTTAATACTGCTGCCGATGTTCTTTCTAGAAATGTTTGCAGTGCAACTAGTTGGAGCAACCTAGTGGAACTGCATAAGGCTCTGTGTCACCCTGGAGTAGTACAGTTGCTACATTTTGTTTGAGCTTGGAATCTACCTTATTCGGCTTCAGAAGTGAAGGAAGTTATTGTGTTGTATCCTATCTGTTGTAGATTGAAAACTCAGTGTTCTTTATTCCTGAAAGTAGTAGACTAGTTCAGGCTATGAGACCTTTTGATCTATTGAGCATCGACTTTAAAGGTCCTTTGCCTTATGTCACTAATAATAAGAATATACTTGTTGTTGTCGATGAGTAGTAGCGTTTCCCCTTTGCATTTTCTTGCAAAGATACATCATCAACAACTGTGATCTCCTGTCTAACCACTTTATTTTCAATTGGTCTTCCTCAATATATTCATTCAGACCGTGGGCGCTCTTATATGTCTTCCCAGTTGAAATAATTTTTGTTTGAGCATGGAGTGGCTGCAAGTAGATCCACTCCCTACCACCCTACCGGAAATAGTCAATGTGAGATGTTTATTGGATCCATCTGGAAAACAGTTACCTTGGCGTTGCAATCTAAAAACCTATTTCTTCATTCATGGGAGTTGGTGTTGGCTGATGCATTACATTCCCTTAGATCACTTCTGTGTACTGCTTCTAATTCTATCCCCCACGAACATCTGTTTTGCTATCCCCGAAAGACGTCTAGTGGGCTCAGTATTCATACCTGGTTAACTAAACCTGAGTACGTACTTCTACGCCGGCATGTGAGGAGCAAGGATGATCCATTAGTGGAAGACTTCCGTCTGATTGAAACAAATCCTAAATATGCACACATACAGTTTTCAAATGGGCGTCAATATACCGTATCGATACAAGATTTGGCTCTCGTTGAAAAACTATCTAGTGAAATTGTGGATGTTTATACCAACAAAGCCCCTGTGCACAATTCCACACAAAGACACTTGAAAGATGAATTAACAACTCCATCTACTGCTACTGAGCAGTTTACTACCAGTGCTGCCCCTGATCTGTCAACTGGATCACCAACTATAATACCTAATTGTCGGGACCGCATTGTTCGCCGATCGTCCAGAGTAAAGCACCCTATTGACCGACTTGAATTCCAATGGTAGATTCTTATTAGATATTATTGTTCAAAATAAAATTATAGTAGCATATTGATGTTGATGTTCTTGTATCCCTATAGTTTCTCATTATTTTGTGGGGGAAATTGTGATATTTTTATGATGAATGAGTTGTATATCTATTTTATTGTAGGTTAGCTATATTTATCTTTTCTCTAGTAATGCTATTGTTGTTAACAATTACTTGTTTAATGTGATAATGAGGTTTGTTATTAAGTTTATTAGTTGATATTAGTTTGCTGCATGTTGTTCATTATAAATGTATATGTATTTTGAAGGATGCTTCAGTTTTTATGTTGCTAATTTGAAGAATGAAATTACTTGTACCTAATTTGTTTGTCTTACAGATTGCCATTGTTAACTGAATAAAGTTAGCATCACTGCAGTGGTTTTATTTGCATAGCACCTTTATAAATTTTAAGTAACTGTAAAGAGGAAAAGTAATGACAAAAACGAGACAAAACTCCCATATTTATGGATGAAGATTTTGAAATTTGGATTATGTGATTCCTAGAAGACAAGTTAGAGGCTATATGACTCCTAATATGTTGATATAATTAAAAGGGTAAATTTCGTTTGTTTCAAAGACAATAGGGTTATCAGGAGGAGAAGAAGATAAAGCGATAGACAGAAACTGTCTTGGTGGCATTAAATTTAACTAAATTTTGAGTGCCCTACTAAGAAACCCTCTGCAAATCGGAGTTGAGAGTAAAAGAAAGAGTGATACGAGACTGATTACGAATAGCAGATGAAATAAGTGAGGAAAAGGCTGAGGAAAAGTGAAGAGTAGAATCATCAACAAAGACATGGAGAAGAGAAGAAGATGGAGATTGTAGAAGATCATTGATGAAGAGAAGGAACAGAGTAGGTGAAGGAACAGAACCCTGTGGAACACTACTGGTAACAGAGAAAGGGCTAGATGTTGCACCATCAACAACTACAGACATAAAATGGCCATAAAAGAAACTGGAATTCAGGGAACAGAAAGAAGGGGTAAAGCGACTGGCAGGGAGTTTGGCCAACAGAGCCTCGTTCCAGACTCTGTCAAAAACCTTAGAGATATCAAAGGCAACGACAAAGGATTCCCCATAGTTCCTAATAGAAGATGACGATACATGATTAGGATAGGACAGGTCACCAGTGGATATTGCCATGCGGAAGCCATACTGGTGTTCGGAGATAAGCGAGTTAAATTCAAGGCATTTCAAAACGTGAGCATTGAGCAAAGTTTCGAAGACTTTAGATATAGAGGAGGTTAGGGCAATAGGTCAGTTGTTTGAAGGAATAGAGCGATCACCCTTCTTAGGAACAGGTTGAACTAGAGCATACTTCCAAGATAAAGAATAGATACTGGTTGACAGAATGAGGTAAAAAAGACGGCAAAGCACTGGAGCCAGTTCATCTGCAAACTTCTTAAGGAACATTGCAGGGATACCATTGGGACCAGATGCCTTGTTCGT
>JAXCGZ010022683.1:12500-22500 GCA_037179515.1 Halocaridina rubra | reverse complement strand
ATACTTATCATACCTGGCCTTAAAACTATGGATTGCGATAGCATTAACTACCTCCTCACTTAGCGAATTGCAATTATCAACTACTCTGTGTGTGTGTGTGTGTGTGTGCAGTATTTGTATGCATGCATGTTTGTTTGTGGGTATTTGTGTGTGGTTGTGTGCTTGTGTGCATGCTTTAAAGCTGCTTTGTAGAAAAGTAGTACAAAAAGAATAAATTTCAAATCATGGTATGTGAAATGGTGTATAAAGATAAAAATGCATTGTTATCTCTAAGTGTTAAGCTTGGATATTTTTATAGGGACTGTCGGTGAATGGTCACTGTTGCATATGAGTGATTTTAGATTATACGGCTTTATTTCCATGGCATCGGAAAGGAAGTTTTAGACACAATTTAGAGCAGAGCAGCGATTCCTAGCTGTAATATAAAAAGTGTGATTTAAGTCATAAGGAGACATCTGGTATGATCTGTATTTTCGATCCCTTGCCTGAATAGCGATGCAGCAACATGGTCAAACCATGTAGAAGGAGGAGAAAGAGTTTTTATAAAGGAGAAGATTAATTCTCCCATTAGCGAACTTGTGATCTCAGCAACGTTTTGGGCTGCTTGATCAGGATTGTGTGTCCAAAAGTATTGGTATTATACAATCCTCGCTTTATTACGCTCATAGTGTCAAAGTTGGCACTTTGTAGGAGGGATCGTTGGTGGGGTAGTGAAATGGAACAGCTTGAGATCAAAAGTAGTCAGAGTTGCCAAGAAGGGAATTTACAGAATATGAATAGTTTGTAGAATTAGAAAGTAAAGAAAGGTCAAGAATCCTAGTTGCATGGTCGTGGTGATCGGGGACTTGTGTAGGATGTTTCATAATCTGCTCCAGATTTTAAGTAACGGTAAAAACAAGGGCCTTAGTTCACCAACATCATGATTGAGTAGAATGAAGACACTCTCTTTGATATGCTTTGAAGTCTCCAATGTAAAAAAATTAAGTATATGGGTGAGAAGATAGCAAAAAGTCATGACAAGATGATAAATATTCAAATAAGGACACAACCTCTGTTGATTTTGGGAAGTAGAAGTAGAGACATTTAGCATTATTGGATAGGTAGATCTTTGACCAGAGAACATCGACATCAGGAGATTCAAGGTCCATGAGTCTCTCTTACAATAGGCACAGAGTCGATGTTTGGAACGGAAATGGGCAAGGAGATGCACAGCCAGAGAGATAGGTTTCAGAGGGAGGATGAAGCTAGTAAGGAAGTAATCTAAGTGCTTCTCCACAGGGAATAAGTTGAAGTTCAGTTCCCGGATGTTAGAATAGTGCATAGTGAAAGAAGATCTATCAGAAGGTGCAAGGCTTTGTGCAAAGAATTTACTACCCCCAAGCGTGTCCATCCTCACGCAAATAGTGGAGTCATTAAGGTCTCCAGAAAATTTTACCACCCCCCCTCTGCCGGGTACTGGGGGCCATGAGATGTAAACCTTCTACAATTATAGTAAAGATGAGGAAAAAAAATGCTAAGAGAAACAGAGGTGAGGAGTGTCTTGAAATGTCATATGTAGAGAGATAGTAAGAGATGTGTAACGAATGCATCAGAAAATTTGGTTTAGAAGTAGGAACACATAACATCGAGCTGTCTTGGCCAGGTCCTAGTTAAATCCAAAATACCCTCATAAAAAAAAAAAAAAAAAAAAAAAAAAAATATATATATATATATATATATATATATATATATATATATATATATATATATATATATATATATATATATATATATATATATATATATAAATATATATATATATATATATATATATATATATATATATATATATATATATATATATATATATATATATATATATATATATATATATATATATATATATATATATATATATATATATATATATATATATATATATATATATATATATATATATATATATATATATATATATATATATATATATATATATATATATATATATATATATATATATATATATCCTATCTATCTATCTACCTTGGCTGTCTCCTCCAATTGGGGTGTAGCCGACATAAAAAAAGGAAACAATAAGGGGATTACTTTGCTCTGTGGGCAATGACTAGGGAGCTGGCAACCGTTCATATGGCACTGCTGGAGTGCCACAGCCCATCATCCCGGGTCATTAGCAACATGTGTCGCTTCATGAATGCTAACTCCCCTACTGCCCCTACCACAGGGCTACCTCTGTAAGATGCAGCCCTGTGGTAACAGCAGATACCCATCAGAGCTGCATCACAATCGCTCAGCACTCATTCCTATTCCTAGCACACTCGCTTTCTTTCCTCACATCCATCCTCCTATCATTCAGGGCTTTCCTTACTCCATCCATCCACCCAAACCTAGGCCTCCCTCTAGCATTTAATACATCAACTCTCGCATACATCACATTTTTGAGCAGTCTTTCATCATCCATCCGTTCCACATGGTCAAACCATCTCTGAACATTCATATCTACTCTGGCTGCAATTTCTCTCCTCACACCCGTTCTTGCTCTCACAACTTCCTTCCTAACCCTATCCAACCGAGATACACCAATCATACTCCTCAGGCATTTCATCTCAAACCCATTTAGTTTCCGTCTCACACTTACTTTCATACCCCATAACTCTGATCCATACATCACAGTTGGCACAACTACTTTCTCACACAAAACTTTCCTAACATTCATTTCCAACCCTCTATTCTTCATCACTCCTTTCAACGCACCCAACACTTTACATCCTTCATTCATTCTGTGACACACATCTGCTTCCACTCCACCATTTGCAGCTATAACCGAGCCTAAATACTTAAACTGATCAACTTCATCAAGTGTCTCTCCATTCAGTATATTCAATCCAGCACCATCCTCATTTCTTGTACACCTCAAAACCTTACTCTTTCCCACATTCACTCACAACTTCCTTCTCTCAAACACCATTCCAAATACTGACACTAACTGACATAGTTTCTCCTCTGAATCTGCCACCACCACAGTATCATCTGCAAACAGCAACTGATTCAGCTCCCACTCGTTATCATCCCCATCTACCATTCTCAAACTTCGACCACGCACTCGCTCATTCACCTCTTTTATGACTCCATCAATATAGAATTTGAACAGCCATTGTGACATCACACAAACGTGTCTCAGTCCCGCACTCACTGGAAACCACTCACTCACTTCGTTCCCTACCCTAACACAAGCTCTACTGCCCTCATACAAACTCTTCACTGCATGCAACAGTTTACCATTAACTCCATATAATCTCAAAACATTCCACATTGCCTCTCTATCAACTCTATCATACGTTTTCTCCAGATCCAAAAATGCGAAATACACATCCTTACCCTTTGCTAAATATTTCTCACATAACTGCCTAACTATGAAACTTTGATCTATACAACCTCTACCTCTCCTAAAACCACTCTGCACTTCCGCAATCACATTTTCTATCTTATCCCTAATCCTATTAACCAGTATCCTACCATACACTTTTCCTACCACACTCAACAAACCTATACCCCTAAAATTACTTCATTCATACACATCTTCCTTACCTATGTACAAGCAATCACCCATTCCACTGGCACCAATGACAACATAAAGCATATATTAAACACTCTCACTAACCATTCCAATGCAGTCACACCCCCTTCTTTCAACATCTCCTCTCTCACACCATCCATTCCAGGTGCTTTACCTGCTTTCACTTCATACAATGCTCTTTTCACCTCCTCTCTTGTAATCTCTCTCTCATTTTCCTCTCCCATTACTGACACTTGAACACCCCCCACTGCCACTATAGCTGCCTCTCTATCTTCCTCAACATTCAGCAAGCACTCAAATATTCCACACATCTTTTCCTTGCATCGTTCCCTTCAGTCTCATCTTTCTCTGTTTCTTCCATCCTTGATCCACCCTTCGTTACACGCTTTACTTCTTTCCAATTACCCCTTGTATTAACCTCCTGCGAGATGTTAAAGAAGAAAGGGAGTAGAGGGGAGAATAACTTCTCCACAAACTCTAGTTTTGGGTTGTCTAAATTTGCGTGGTTGTAGTACGATAGAGAGCAAAAGATGTGAGATTGGATATATGTTTGGTAGGAGGAGGATGGATGTATTGGCATTGTGTGAGACGAAGATGAAAGGAAAAGGAGAAGTGGCATTTGGTGATGTGACAGGTAGGGTGTCTGGAGTTGAAAGGGGGAGAGCGAGAGAAGGTGTGGCATTATTGTTGAGTGAATGGATGGTTAATAAGGTAGTGGAATGGAAAGAAGTGTCATTTAGGCTGATGTGGGTGAGGGCTAGGATAGGTATGGAATGTTGGGCTTTTGTTAGTGCGTATGGGCCAGGATGTGAGAGAAGTGAGGAAGAGCGAAATGAATTCTGGAATGAGTTATCTAGGTGTGTGGATGGTCTGGGTAGAAGGAACTATGTAGTTGTGTTGGGTGACTTGAATGCCAGAGTGGGTGATGGAGAGGTAGAAGGTGTTGTAGGAAAGTATGGATTACCAGGTGGGAATGAGAGTGGCGAGAGACTGTTAGATATGCGTGTGGAGCAAGAGATGGTGATAGGTAATAGATTTGTCAAGAAGAAGTTAATAAATAACTATGCATGGATGAGAGTGGCAAATAGAAGAGTGAAAGAAAGAGCATTGATGGATTATGTGTTGGTAGAGTGAAAGATTATGTGTTGGTAGAGTGAAAGATGGGCATGCATTTACGGGTGTGGCTGCTGGGAAGTCTGATCATTTTTTTGGTTGAAGCAAAAGTGGTAGTAGCAAAAGATTGGGGATGTAGAGTGGGGGGATGTAGAAGGGAAATGGTGAAGGTGGAAGAGTTGAAAAAAGCCAGAAAAGAGACAGGAATATCAGGACAGGTGGAAAGTGGCATATAACAGGGTGAAAGAAAGAGAAGTTGAGGAGTTAGAGGATGACTGGATATTGATGAAAGAATGTTTTGTAGGTCATGCAAGTGATGTGTGTTAAAAGAGGTTTGTTGTTCTGGCATGAGGAGGGGCAGCGAGTGGTGGAATCAAGATGTGAAAATGAAGGTGGAAGAGAGAAAGAGGGCTATTGAGGAATGGCTGCAGTGTAATAGTCTGGAAAAAGCATGAAAGATATAGGGAGAAAAATGTGGAATGCAAGCGGAAACTAGAAGAGAAGAGGTTGGGAAATGTTAGGTGGGAGCAGGATTTTAGTAGGTCATCTATCTATCTATCTACTTTGGCTGTTTCCCCTTTTAATTGGGGGTAGCAAACATCAAACACAGAAAACAATAAGGGGATTACTTTGTTCTATGGGCAATGACGAGGGAGCTAGCGACCGTTCAGATGGCACTGCTGGAGTGCCACAGCCCATCCTCCCGGCTCTTCCACAACCTGTGTCGCTTCTCAACTGCCAACTCCTCCTACTGCCCCTACTACAAGGCTACCTCTGTAAGATGCAGCCCCGTGGTAACAGCAGATGCCCATCAGAGCTGCATCACAATCGCTAGCCACTCATTCCTATTCTTAGCACGCTCGGTTGCTTCCCTCACATCCATCCTCCTATCATTCAGGGCTCTCCTTACTCCATCCACCCTCCAAACCCAGGTCTCCCTCTAGCATTTCTCCCAATAACTCTCGCATTCATCACCTTTTTAGCAGTCTTTAACCATCCATCCTTTCCACATGGCCAAACCATCTCAGAACATTCATATCTGCTCTGGCTGCAATTTCTCTCCTCACACTTCTCCTTTTCATTTCATATATATATATATATATATATATATATATATATATATATATATATATATATATATATATATATATATATATATATATATATATATATATATATATATATATATATATATATATATATATATATATATATATATATATATATATATATATATATATATATATATATATATATATATATATATATATATATATATATATATATATATATATATATATATATATATATATATATATATATATATTATATATATATATATATATATATATATATATATATATATATATATATATATATATATATATATATATATATATATATATATATATATATATATATATATATATATATATATATATATATATATATATATATATATATATATATATATATATATATATATATATATATATATATATATATATATATATATATATATATATATATATATATATATATATATATATATATATATATATATATATATATATATATATATATATATATATATAAATATATATATATATATATATATATATATATATATATATATATATATATATATATATATATATATATATATATATATATATATATATATATATATATATATATATATATATATATATATATATATATATATATATATATATATATATATACTATATATATATATATATATATATATATATATATATATATATATATATATATATTACTTAGGTAAATTTTCTTTATACATTGTTATCCATGAAACATGTCACGCATCAGGGGAACCAATCCAGTGTCAATGGCTACATGTTCACTGAAAACAGCATATCAGCTAAGCGACCACGGCAAATGAAATTCTGCATATCATAGCTCAACAACAACTTGTAAGTACTTTTCCTTCGTTCTTATTTTGGCCTGTTTTTGGTGACGATATTGGTGATAGTGATAATGATTATGATAGTGACGATGATGGTGTTGATGAAGATGAAATTCTGAAAAAAATAGTCATAATCCAATGAGCAAAAAAAAAAAAATCTTTAAAAACATAAACAAACACTGATACACAAATCTAGAAGGAATAATAAAAGTTTCTTCGTAATATTTCTTCCTGGAAAGGTCACTAACCCGTCAGTTGTTTTCCAATGTAAATAGCAAATACAATTTCTGGGCCAAGGGAAAGTAAGATTTTTGTATTACTCTGCTCCAGGCAAGCTATCTGATATCTGCGGTGTCTCTCTTTCTCTCTTTCTTTCTTTATATTAATCTATCTATGTTTCTCTCCATCTGTCTAGCTATCTCTCTCGTTCTAATACACACACAAACACACACATAGACACAGACTAACACACATAAACACAAGCGCGCACACACGCACACACAAAAACACACACAAGCGCGCGCACACACACACACACAAACAAAATCTTTAAAAACATAAACAAACACTGATACACAAATCTAGAAGGAATAATAAAAGTTTCTTCGTAATATTTATGTTTGCAGATGATGCAAAGATTGTGAAGAAAGTAAAAAACGAGAACAATGGTAGAGAACTTCAGGAGGATCTAAATAATCTGCATGAGTGGTCAGAAAAGTGGCTAATGAAATTCAATACTTCAAAATGTAAGGTAATGAGAATGGGTACAAGTGCAAGAAGGCCCAAGCTTGACTACTCGGTGGCTGGAGTACAACTTCAAGACACAGAAAATGAGAGAGATCTAGGAGTAAACATACTGGCAGATTTGTCTCCAGAAATACATATAAATGGCATAGTAAGGGCAGCATATGCATTCTTATCAAATGTAAGGGTAGCCTTCAGGCACATGGACAAGGAAATGTTCAGAAATATTTATGTAACCTATGTGAGGCCAAAACTCGAATATGCAGCCCCCTTTTGGAATCCGCACTTGAAAAAGCACATAGCTAAGCTTGAAAAAGTTCAAAGACATGCCACGAAACTGGTGCCAGAAATACGCAATCTCAGTTATGATGAGAGGCTGAGGGAATTAGACTTACCATCACTCGAAGCTAGAAGAGTGAGGGGGGATATGGTGAGAGTCTTTAAATTCCTTCATGGTTATGATAGAGTGGATAGGGATCGATATTTTGATATGGCTGGCTCTAGAACTAGAGGTCATGGTTTGAAGCTTCGTAAGAAAACTTCTTCGCAGGATGTAAGGAAATACTTTTTCAGTGTAAGAGTAGTTGATAATTGGAATTGGCTAAGCGAGGAGGTAGTTAATGCTATCTCAATCCATAGTTTTAAGGACAGGTATGATAAGTATCACTAAGTATAAAATGGAACCGATGAGGAGACGGGAAGATACGAGCTTTGGGCTCTTTCCCGTAAACACAATTAGGTAATCACAATTAGGTAATCACATACATACATACATATATATATATATATATATATATATTTATATATATAATATATATATATATATATATATATATATATATATAATATATATATATATATATATATATATATATATATATATATATATATATCTTCCACTATATTCCCGAAATGAAACCCATCTTCCGAAGATATGAGCGGCTTGTCCATGGTTTGCACAGGAGGAAAAACCAGAAACACTTCCTTGAGGAGTGTTTGAGAGAACAAGTTATCCCTAAAATGTATGGGTTGACAAGATGGACAATTGGAAGTGATCCTTTTCCTGATTCCAGCCGCCTCTTTCTACTAGAAAGGATTGAAACCACCAAACAGGACATATATGTCATTAGGAGAAACATAAGCACCTTGAATGAGTCCCTTCGTCTACTTTCTAGAGATGATGGTATGTACAAGTTTCTTTCTCATTTTGCTTTGAGCAATGCCATTTGTAGTAATGTGACTCACTCCAATATCCTAAACAGGAAATTACAGAAACTTATTAACAGTAGTGCTTGGAATAATCTAATAACTCATAATAATGTTATGAACCTATCGTCACAACCCCTTACCGTTAATCAACATCATGTACTGAATCTTGGTTTATCCTTTGCTCTCAAACCTGACCCAACGAATAATATAGATTTCATGGTAGGTTTTGATCAATTTTTCTCTAACCAGAACTTCCAAAAGAATGAAATGTGTCTCAAGGGGATTCTGCTGAATACATTATTAGAGCAAAATAAATCAAAATGTCCACTTCCTAGAAGATTTCTGATCGCTATTGAGTCATTGCGCAAACTTGAGAATGTTATCATAACCAAATCGGACAAAGACGGAAAAATTATTCTTCTTGATAAGGATTCATATATTGATAAAGCCATGGAACTTCTTAATGATGAAAATACCTATGAGAAATTAGTTAAAAATCCCCTGAGCACCATATCTGCAGAGTTCTATAAATCCGTTGGCAAAATTGGTAAAAACAAGAAGAATATTGAATTGCTTGAATCATATAAAGTCACCAATCCCTCCCTTCCCTACTTCTATGGTTTTCCTAAAACTCACAAAGACGGCATTCCTTTACGCCCTATAATTTCCTGCAAGGGTTCTTTCATATATAAGATTTCCAAGTGGCTGGCAAGTCTGCTTTCCCCCTTCTTGGGATCATTTTCTTCATCTCATCTTAAACATTCTGAAGATTTTATTAACAAATCTAATAACTCAAATATTCCCTTATGTAATGTAAAGCTCCCTAGTTTAGACGTAGAGTCTTTGTTCACTAAAGTTCCAGTAGATGATGTTTAACAGTTCCTTAGCGTTAAACTGATTCCCTTTGCCGAGCATTTTCCACTAGATCTAGAAAAAACCATGGATTTACTTAAGTTATGCGTCACTAATAATGTATTTTCCTTAAATGGTAGTTTTTCAAGCAAAAATTTGGTTGTAGTATGGGAAGCCCCTTGTCCCCCCTTCTGGCCAACTTGTATATGGAGTTTTTTGAGACAGAGATTCTAGTCAGTATTAAACCCAAAGAAATGATATAGTTGCAATATGTAGATGATATAGTTTCATATTGGGACTCCCGCTGGGGAGAATTTGACACATTTTTCAATAAACTTAATGATTTAGTCCTTAGCATCAAGTTTAAAACCGAATGGGAATCGGAGGGCAAGCTACCATTTCTGGATGTCTTAGTTATGAGAGAACCCAATAAATACTCATTTACTGTCTATTGGAAGAAAACTTTCCCTGTCTCTTATATACACTTTCTAAGTTATCATGCTTTGTCTGTGAAAACTGGTGTTGCATGCAATCTTTTCCTAAGAGGTCTTAGAGTG
>JAXCGZ010022682.1:190000-202975 GCA_037179515.1 Halocaridina rubra | reverse complement strand
TGCGACGTGCCACTTCGGTGGTGAAAGCGGCCTAAGATGAAATCACGTGATAATTCTTCCACAATTTTTCCTTGATATACTGACAGCCAATATTTATCAAAGCAGTAACAGATAGGATATTATTAAATATAAGAGATTAAATCTTTATATTACATTTAAGCTTAAATTTAAGTAACTGACACATCGTAAATGACCTTTACATACCTGTAAATAGAAACATTATTACTTCACTTGTTTGAATGGCATTGGGAAAAAATAATTATTAAGACAATTTAAAGTCGTTTATTGGTGTATGTATATAACATCTGTAAGCATCCAGGACATTCGTTAATCAAATTTTTTAGTATTTGAAAGTGAACTAATTCCAATAGTAATATATGCAAGTAAATTCCAATATTAATAAGAGTAAACTCTGTCCACAGCAATGAGACTCTATGGAAGCATGTTCCACCTTCAACACAGCTAATAGCCTATAGAAGCTCTGATTCTGCACCTAATAATTTATCTTTTTTTTTTTTTAATGAAAAAGAAAAGCATGAACCATTCATCAGAAGTAGCAGACGAGACTCCTCAAAGTAGTTCGTACAGTTTTTTTCTCGCCAAAGCTTACTGGATGGACAAGAAGCTAAGGGTAATGGCGCTCTTGTGTGCGCACCACTGTCAACTCACCAGGATTAATGAGTGACACTCAAGCTCGATTAAGAGCAACAATGCCCGAACAGCAGCTCTACTTTCGAGAAAAAAACCTAAACAGAGAGAGCACTATTATCTTTACGGCGCCGTAAAAATAGCCAGGAAGTTTGTTTAGTGTAGGAGAGGAAGAAAGGTTTTTTCTTTTTTTCCCTAAAGGGAAGGAAAAGATGATGGCGGAGAAATGGAAGGGTATCTTAGCTTTTGTGGGGCAAATTTAACTCTTAATTAATCGGGGCAATGGTCATTAAAAAGATACCTTAAAATTGCACATTATACAGGGTGTCCACAAAGTTTGGGTACATAGGAAATTTCACTATGCAGACCTATTCAATCGAGTTCATCTGAATTTTGTAAAGTGCATCAAATTATGCATTGAAAATGATGGAAATCATATTGAAAATATTATTTATTAACATTAGATTTAAATAAAATTGTTTTGTTTTAAAAGTATGTGTTAATCTTCGTCTGGGTACACAGGAGATTAACACATACTTTTAAAATAAAACAATTTTATTTAAATCTAATGTTAATAAATAATATTTTCAATATGATTTCCATCATTTTCAATGCATAATTTGATGCGCTTTACAAAATTCAGGTGAACTCGATTGAATAGGTCTGCATAGTGAAATTGCCTTATGTACCCAGACTTTGTGGACACCCTGTACTTCCCTTTAGGTTACAATACGTAACATTCTTCAGGGAAAGTTTGTGGGAAGGAAGGATTTACCTTAATACTATGTGGATATGTAGCTCAAATCGATTATCTTCTGATATATCATACCTCTAATTATCTGTGGCAAATTTGCGGGTGGAAAACATCAACATAAGTGAATATATGTTGCACGTTACAGTCAATTTGAGATAATACATATGCTAGTTTTAATTAAGATAATATTGGCAGAAGCCATTCGGTGTGGTTAATATGAATATTATATTATCTACTATTCTAAAATTAGATATTAGTAGATATCAGTTGTAAGCTTTAGGGAAAGTTTGTGGAGGGAGGAAATTCTTCTTCTTCTGCGGATATGTTTCCTATATGTTTACTTTCATGCTGTTATATATGTAATCAGCTCTCATGGATAATTTGTAGATTATGAAATATATATATATATATATATATATATATATATATATATAATATATATATATATTATTTTTTTCTTTTTCTTTTTAAAGTCTTGAGAGGAAACCATCGTTTTGTGGATATAAAGTGAACATTGGTACATCGGAGGAAGTGTTTGAATGCACATGTCGCCATGACAGTTATTGATAATTTAAAAAATCAACAATCTTTTATTTATAGAATTTTCAATCTTTTTATTGAAAATTTGTGGAAATCTACTATTATGGAGAGTGGTTGTGCAATTGAAAATCCAAGATTTCATCCCAATATATAACAACTATTCCAATTTATATAAATTTTATAGAAGTAAACTAAACCATTCTATTTTACTAACAGAAAACAGTTAAAAATAGTCGTCAGATTATCACCATGAATGTTAGTGAATTTGGTCTCATCTTTTTGCTTATGTTTGACTTGTTGTTATCTTAGAACAAAGAGCTGCCTGTGTAAGCTGTCATCACTGTTAAGAAGACCCAAGGGAACCTCCATAGGGCCCCCTTGGATGGGACTAAGGGCCATAGTAGGTAGGCAAGACATCGATATCGACAAAAATGCCAGTCCCGTAGCTCTCATAAGAAAAAAAATGAGCTCATAACCATGTTTCCTTTATTCTGTTCCATTTTCACTTGTTTTTTTTTTCTTCTTCTTCTCTCGGTTTTCATTATTCAACTCATTTTTTATCTAAATAAGAGAGGAGGGGGGAAAGAAAGCCTCTTCCGTATTCCCCTGTGTGACGTAAAAGTCGACTCAAAAGGGCGGAGCGAGAGAACTGGGAATTCCCCCATTGTATTTCCCTCCCATAGAGCCAAGATTTTTGCTTGAATTAGCCACCCCCCTTATAAGGGATAGTATGGCCCTAGTATATAGCCTGGGCGATAAAGTAAAAATATATATTCCTAACCAGTACCTAACCCACTATAATAAAATACAAAAATCCTAATTATAGGACTTCTTCATTAAAAGTATTAAAAAAGAATAACCAAAACACATCAATAAAACAAATTCCCATACACAGATTGAACGGAACGTCCCCCACACAGGAGTGAAAACCTATATGCTAACCTGCTGAATCCACATCTAAATTAAAAAACACATTTGGTCACTGGAGAAATGGAAACATTTCCCCACTGGCTAACGAATCGATAGCTTATATATTTCCAGGCCAGAGAACTCCCTATCCAAAGCGAAGTGATGTTTCCTAGCCTGTGGGCTCCTCCACATTATATAAGAAATTCATTTCCTAAACAGTGAAATCTGACATCTTCAGTGAAAACGCCTTGCCTAGCTCGTAGATTCTCCCCACTTGAAGTGAAAAGTTTTCTACCCCAGTGAATTTAACCATTTGAAGTGGAACTACTTTTCCTAGCTGTTGGACTCTTTCTACCTTAATTAATAACATATATCTTAGTCAGTGGCCTCTCTTACCTACACTGAATGCAAATTTACTCGCAAGTGGACTCTCTCTGCCTGAAATGAAACTTTTATCTCTTGGTCAGTGAGTTCTACCAACTAACATGGAGAAGGACCCTGTTATTGACAGACAGTGACGTCACGACGTTCCCTCACGAGGTTATCTCTCTCTGTAAATACAGTCTTGCTGTCCACCCTCTCCATATATACAATAACAATAAATTGAAGAGCATAAATTAAGGGAACAAAAATAGGATAAAGAAATAGACATCATGGATATGCAAACCAATTTCAGTTCAATATACTTTAAAAAAAACTCAAAGTGGCTCGTAAAGCTTCTCTTCTCCAGCGTCACTTAGGACTAAGAAGGCTAATGCAGGGATTCTTATCTTACGGTAGTCCTTACTTAACGAGCAGGCTCAGGAACTACAGGTTCGAATTAGGTTCAACCAAATAGGCCTACTCGTATATTTATAAATATGTATATAACTAATCAACAAAAGATATAAATAAGGAAAGAGCGAAATCAAGAAAAAGAATTATTTTAAAGGATATTCATATGGTAAATCTCATCTGGCAGCCATGCTCTCTCTCTCTCTCTCTCTCTCTCTCTCTCTCTCTCTCTCTCTCTCTCTATATATATATATATATATATATATATATATATATATATATATATATATATATATATATATATATATATATATATATATATGCATTACATATCAGAGGTTTGCAATATAGGTGAGATATAAATGCCAGAATTTTATGGCCCTTCAGAATAAGTTCATAAATCTTTCGACAGTTTGGTGTGTACCAATAACGCCCCCTACGTCTACACGCCCAAAAAAATAGCCTGAAAATTATTGGAAGATAGTACGCAAAGACTTAATGGAGACAATAAATATAATAATAATAATAATAATAATAATAATAATAATAATAATAATAATAATATTAATAATAATAATAATAATAATAATAATAATACATACATATACCTTGGCTGTTTCCCCCTTTAATTGGGGGGTAATAATAATAATAATAATAATAATTATAACAATAATAATTATAAGAATGATGCTGATGATGATGATAATGACAATAATAATAATAATAGTAATAATGATCTATCTATATATAGTAGCCATAATCCCCTTCATAACTGACTTGGCCGAGTTAAAGCAAAATTCTGTCTATGCGGGAGGAAAATAAATAAGAAGGGAATTCTTAGTCCCCTCGCTCATCCACATTTAGTCGACTATTACATCACTCAGGAGAACAAGGAGAAGGCATTCTTGCCACCTCTCAATCCCCAGGAGAAGACAGAAAAAGTGGAGAGTATGGGGAAAGAAAGTATGAACTATGGGAGGCAGAGGTCCTCAGCTCCTCACTTGAAATAAACCCATTTAATACCATGACGTAATGGGGAAATTGCAAAGTAAGTGATAAAGAGAAACTTCACTCTGAGAGGCAGAGAAAGTTCAGCTCTTTACTTGAATTCAACCCACCCAGAAGGAAAGAAGATAATGCTCATTAAGAAAGAGAACAACTTCAGGAGAAGGAGGCAGCTCAGCTCTTACTTGAACTGAATCAGCCCAATTTTAAGAAGGGAAGTGAAATTATAGGTAAAGACAGAGAACATGAGCTAGAGGAGGCAGAGGCAGTTCATCTCCTCACCTGGAAGGTAGTCACACAATTACAAGAGGGAAAGAAGAACTAGGAGAATTAGAGAGAAAGAGAAAATGACCTATGGGAGGCAGAGGCTACTCAGCTCCTTCCTAGGATTGAATCTACCCTAATCCAAGAGGGGGAAAAGACATTGTAGAGTAAGAGGGCAGATTTATTTTTTTTTCTTTGTCCCGTCCTTTTGTCACAATCATAAAAGAAAAGAGAAAAAAAAGAATGTCCTATGGAAGGCAAAGGTTGCTCAGCTCCTTACTTGGATTGAACCCATTCAGTTCCAAAATGGAAAAAATGAATAAGCAGAGCAGGAGATAAGGCTTAAGAAAACATTCGAGCCAGAGGCCACTCGACAGCGTACTCAATTGTATACTACTACTACTGGTTAATTTACTACTATTAATTTTCATTGCTATTATGATTGTCATAATAATAATAATAATAATAATAATAATAATAATAATAATAATTATTATTATTATTATTATTATTATTATTATTATTATTACTATTATTATTATTAAACCCAGCCACTGAGGGGGCAAACCCTCAGTGAACATATGGAGAACAATGGCCAGAAACATCGACCCCACATAAAAGTGGGAAAAGATGTAGACGAAGAATTATTGTTATTATTATTATTATTATTATTATTATTATTATTATTATTATTATTATTATTATTATTATTATTATTATTATGAGTATAAAGTTCAATAAATAATAATAAAGGAGGAGTTTGCACTCGACAGGTTGTCAACATATTCAATCTTCAGATATCTTTACAAGTGAATAAGCCTGAAGGCAACCTATTCGAGCTAGGAAGAAATGGTTAAAGGTAATAGCAATTGTACTTATAGTAGTAGTAGTCGTATCAGTAGTAGTAGTAGTAGTAGTAGTAGTAGTAGTAGTAGTAGTAGTAGTAGTAATAGTAGTAGTAGTAGTCAGTGCTGTAGAAAAATTTAAATCTCTAAGCTTAGAGGTTGTAATTCTTGAAAGTAGAATACGAAATAAGATTAACAGTAATAGATCAGTAAACATATAACTGAATAAAAGAGAGGGGAACTGGGTGCTTGAGGGGTTGTACTACTTGCTTTAAAATTTATGAATATTAAAGAATGAAGAGGCATGCTAACAGCCTATTTTAACTAGGAAACGGTCGTTCCTTTACTTTAAAAAGTACTTGTAGTAGTAGTAGTAGTAGCAGTAGTAGTAGTAGTAGTAGTAGTAGTAGTAGTAGTAGTAGTAGTAGTAGTACACTGCTATACATAACCGATACCGGATATCCGTCTGTTAAGAACCAAAGGTTAAATTTGGACATTTCCTACGATTCAATAAAATTATAACAATAACTTTCTTTGATAATTTTGTTTTTTCACACAGGATCAAAACGACAGGATGAGAATGGTGGGAATATAGCCTTGGCTTGGTGGGTTAACCAGTAATCAACAGTACAAAATGAAGCGAATCCGAGTTTTTTTTTTTTTTTTTTTACCGTTGACAAAAAAAGTTAAATTTGCAGTTAGTCTCATCGATGATGTTAAATGGTATAGGAGTAGTTTCTGTCATATTCTAGTTAATATAAATTCAATTCATGTATGTTAACTGCTTCATCCCATCCACCTCTAGACTGTGGAACTCTCTTCCTCCTTCTGCTTTCTCTAATTCTTATAACCTATCTTCCTTCAAAAAGCGGATCTATCGTCATCTCAGGGTTTAATCCAGCAATTTCTCTAGGTCCTCAGTACTTCGACTATTCTTTCAGCCTGTCCTTTTCCTATATTGAACCAATCCCCTATTTCTGCCTCGTCCTTAAGCTTCTTCATTTTCTTCATCTTAATATTTTATTCGTGCCCGAGTCTGATGTTGGTAATTTTCTTGCCTGTCCCGGTGTCACACTCATAAAAAAAAAATGTACTATAAAGTTTCTGTGTTGGCGGCAGGGGGTGTGAGAAAACAGAAGCCTCTACTGTCTTTTTCACAATTTCGACGTGACTGAGTAAAAAAATAAAAACTATTTTTTAGACAGAACGAGGCCTCGAACTCGGGACATCTAGCGAGGTATATCACTTCAGTCTATCAGGCAACGAATCACGTGTACCAGGGGCACAGGATGGGAAAACACAAAAAGGTTTTCCACACTTAACAAAACCACGAGAGAGAGAGAGAGAGAGAGAGAGAGAGAGAGAGAGAGAGAGAGAGAGAGAGAGAGAGAGAGAGAGAGAGAGAGAGAGAGAGAGAGAGAGAGCGGTTTAATATTGTTTCAATAATCGTAAAGTACCTTACCAAAAATGCCGCGTATATAAAGAACAGGACATTCATCAGTGACCTATAGGAAATTGCATTTTCCGTAAAGAATAAAGGCTTACCTTTCAGTTCCAAAAGAAACATTGATAACAGACAACAAAGCTTAATTAGGAAGGCACCAGGTAAGAGCTTCCGGTTTACAGGAGTGAGGGAGGCACGGTAAGCTTAAAAATAAACAATACAGTTAAAAAATAAATAAAAAATAATAATAATAATAATAATAATAATAATAATAATAATAATAATAATAATAATAATAATAATAATAATAATAATTTTATACGAATAGAATATTCTAGTCTCCGTGGCAAAATGGTAGCGTCCGCGACACTGAGCGGCAAGTCGGGGGTTCGCGCCCCGTCACGGACTGAGGTTAGTAAGGGCATACACTCAGGGTAACGATTACATCTACCAAAGCAAGTCCTTCGCAAGAAGGCAACCGTCCTAGCTATTAGCAGAAAAGGAAATCCGTGACGTTAAAACCGAATCCACTTATAAATAAAAAACAACAGTTTTCACACAGAACCATATGCATATATAGATATATGTATGTGTTGCGTGTGTATATATAAATACAAGTGCGTATACATATATATATATATATATATATATATATATATATATATATATATATATATATATATATATATATATATACATATATATATATATATATATATATATATATATATATATATATATATATATATATATATATATATAATATATATATATATATATATATATATATATATATATATACATATATATATATATATATATATATATATATATATATATATATATATATATATATATATATATATATATATATATATATATATATATATATATATATATATATATATATATATGTATATATATATATATATATATATATATATATATATATATATATATATATATATGTATATATATATATATATATATATATATATATATATATATATATATATATATATATATATATATATATATATATATAGCTACTTATTACTCTAATCTGAACATTTTATACTGTATCTGCTTCAAATTGTCTGTAGTGTTTATGTGGTAACTTTTGAAAATTTTCCATGTAAAGTGGAGATTTGATTTAAATGATAGAACTCAGCAAGGGATAATAAAAAAAAAACTATTTCTACACGCATACTAACCTAGAATTTTGTCACCAATCATCCGCTGATGTAAACACGGTCAAACTAAGCATTGTATACTTTATTTTGCTCGTAATTAAAAATCGCAGGGCGCTTTTCTGCCATCAATCAATTGTTACACTTCATTTCTTTCTTAAGTACTTGATGAGTTTTTGAAATGAGTTGAATATGCTATTAATATACACGGCCAAATATAGACTGTAATGTTAACAACTGCATATCACTGAGAGTCCCCGTGTGCAAGTGTCCCCATGTACAGTTACTTGATTACTAAAAGAAATGTAGTTCGGTGGAAATAGAGCCTCTCTCGGCGCAGAGTTCAATTTCACAAAGTGCTTCAGGGCACTATTCATTGCTAGTCACTTAGGAAGATAAGAAAAAGTGAGATATAGTGGCCATCATTTCTTTGTAGCCCCTGTCAACGCAACAGTCTCATCAAGTGTACGGCATTAGGTGTGTATGGTATAAAGTAGAAGAGTACCATCACGAATTCAAGCTGTGATGAGGATAGATGCACGAATAGTGGTTCTCGTGTAAGATATAAAACACTATAAGTACATTCTCTCTCTCTCTCTCTCTCCTCTCTCTCTCTCTCTCTCTCCTCTCTCTCTCTCTCTCTCTCTCTCTCTCTCTCTCTCTCTCTCTCTCTAGTGATTATACCGCTATTACCTCACCTTATAAGCCAGTCTAGTCGTCAGGTACGAAGAGGGAAAAAAATAGACATAAAAACGAGCAGAAATATCCAATACCATTTCATTTTGGATACTCATATCTTAAAAAAATAAATGAAAAAATACATGGAATATATATACACAGATTTTTTTTTATCTTAACAAGAGCTTTGGCAAATTTGTAAACCAAAAAGTATTATCTCTAACCAAATCAACCAATATCGCTAAACAAGTCGACAGGTGTTGGCAAAAAAAAAATAAAAATAAAAACACATAAATGGTCACACGTCGGATAAAAAAAAATACGAAAATTTACAGACATTATGAAAAAAGGGTCAAAAAAGATAAGTTACAGACGTAATAAAAATACAAAATAGACATTGTGTGGTAAAAACTATAATGGAAAAGAATAGAAGGAAAAAGAATAAGAAATATTCATATCGGCAGATTTTGGATATCAGAAAGAACAAGAAGACGTTGTAGGATAAAATAAAAATAACATGAAATATATAAATTGACAAATAGCAAAAAAGAATATATATATATATATATATATATATATATATATATATATATATATATATATATATATATATATATATATATATATATATATACATACATATATATATATATATATATATATATATATATATATATATATATATATATATATATATATATATATATATATATATATATATATATATATATATATATATATATATATATATATATATAATACATACATACATACATAAATATATATATATATATATATATATATATATATATATATATATATATATATATATATATATATATATATATATATATATGTGTGTGTGTGTGTGTGTGTGTGTGTGTGTGTGTGTGTGTGTGATTACCTAATTGTGATTACCTAATTGTGTTTACGGGAAAGAGCCCAAAGCTCGTATCTTCCCGTCTCCTGATCGGTTCCATTTTAGACTTAGTGATACTTATCGTACCTGTCCTTAAAACTATGGATTCAGATAGCATTAACTACCTCCTCGCTTAGCGAATTCCAATTATCAACTACTCTTACACTGAAAAAGTATTTCCTTACATCCTGCAAAGAAGTTTTCTTTCGAACCTTCAAACTATGACCTCTAGTTCTAGAGCCAGCCATATCGAAATATCGATCCCTATCCACTCTATCATAACCATGAAGGAATTTAAAGACTGTCACCATATCCCCCCTTACTCTTCTAGCTTCGAGTGATGGCAAGTCTAATTCCCTCAGCCTCTCATCATAACTGAGATTGCGTATTTCTGGCACCAGTTTCGTGGCATGTCTTTGAACTTTTTCAAGCTTAGCTATGTGCTTTTTCAAGTGCGGATTCCAAAAGGGGGCTGCATATTCGAGTTTTGGCCTCACATAGGTTACATAAATATTTCTGAACATTTCCTTGTCCATGTGCCTGAAGGCTACCCTTACATTTGATAAGAATGCATATGCTGCCCTTACTACGCCATTTATATGTATTTCTGGAGACAAATCTGCCAGTATGTTTACTCCTAGATCTCTCTCATTTTCTGTCTCTTGAAGTTGTACTCCAGCCACCGAGTAGTCAAGCTTGTGTGTGTGTATGTGCGTGTGTTGATTCAAGAAGGCGATTCTTCTGCGGCACCTTTAATGTGAAAAAGTATATAATTCCACACTTGTTAAGAAAAGATGGGATGGAGAAAAAATACACGCATGCACACACATACACGCATATACATCGCAGATGGGCTTTTTAAAAATACTGGAACTAGAATTTGAAAAAAAATGTTACCAGAGGTCACCAAAGTGTGTGTATGTGTGTGTGTGTGTGTGTGTGTGTATGTGTTTTTTTTATTTTTAGGAATCTGGCCTAAGGGAGAATGCTAAGACTACTACAGGTGTTCTTGAATCTGGTTAGAAATATTATTATATCCATACAAACACACGAGATTACACACAAAACATTATGTACATACATACATACATACATACATAAATATATATATATATATATATATATATATATATATATATATATATATATATATATATATATATATATATATATAAAACACCGAAGCAAAAATATTGTACTTCAAGTTGTTTAGAAGCAAATAGTATATATACATATATATATATATATATATATATATATATATATATATATATATATATATATATATATATATATATATATATATATATATATATATATATAACACCGAAGCAAAAATATTGTACTTCTAGTTGTTTAAAAGCAAATAGTATATATACATATATATATATATATATATATATATATATATATATATATATATATATATATATATATATATAAACAGACATGTACATTTATGCAAGTAAGCATAAAGAGCACAAACATACACACATAAAGAATGGAATAAAAAATCTGAAAACTGTGACATGGAGCTGTACAGATGTTTTTTTAAGCAAATATATTAGGGAAGAAAAAAACACGGGTGAACTTATTTAGACATGTGTTAAATTGTGTACAACATACACAATTAAGCGAACGTAGAGTTTGTAATAAAAATGATGTTTTTAGTAGAGGTAAACTAAGGAGTAAAACACACAGGTAAACACACTTATACACGTGTTAATGCGTATATGAAATACACATTCAAACGAATAAAAGGTTAATAATAATAATAAATCGTATTTAAATATAGGTCAGCTATGAAAATAAACTATTATCAGATAAAAGTTTATCAACACATATGCGAGCAACTACATATCGAAGGGAAATTTCAAAATAGGAAAACTTGAGTCTCGTAATACGACATATATATATATATATATATATATATATATATATATATATATATATATATATATATATATATATATATATATATATATATATATATATATATGAACATTAAAGATATGCGCATCCAAATATACGCAAGTGTGCACACAGCACACACATGCAGCATAAAACAGTAAGACCCATAATCTACACGAGTTCTTAAAACATTAAAATGTGAAAAACATACACAAACACGTACACTTAAAGATATATCCTTACATACGCAATTATGCATACATACTTATCAATATATTTATATAAATACCAACGTGTACGAAAAAAAACTGTGTCCTGAACACTAAAGACGATTTTAAATTATATAAAATGTATCATATATTAATAACCCCTACCAACTCAGCAGGCCAGTTAACACATCCTTAGAAGTACACGTGAATCAACAGTAAGATAGTCCCTTTAACAATATGAAGAAGAAGAAGAAGAAGAAGAAGAAGAAGAAGAAGAAGAAGAAGAAGAAGAAGAAGAAGAAGACGTTCCGTCTGGGTTTCACCCTGAACTGTAGCCAGTTCTTTAATTGACTGAGATCGGACGTATGAGGCAGGCACCTTACCACTACTAAATGATCGTCAGGTAAAAGTAAAGTATATAATTTATCTTTTAATCTGGATTCTCTTTCACTTCGCCGAAAGGCATCATTCCTTTTTCTTTTCTGTCGGTACTACTTCCATCGGTGCTCTGATGAGTTAGCGAGTTGCATCCCTTCCCCACTGCCAAAACGCGTAACACTAGCCAATCGGCCTCGTCTCACAATTTGTGTGGAGATTTGTAGCTCGTGGATTGGTCGGTGAAGTAAGTGCTTCTTCCCATCCACTTTCAGATTCTGGAACTCTCTTCCTCCTTCTGTCTTTCCTAATTATAACCTATATTCCTTTAAAAAGCGGATCTATCGTCATCTCAGGGTCTAATTCAGCCATATCTCTAGGTCCTCAGTAATTCGACTAATCGTTCAGCCTCTCCTTTTCCTATTGTGTAACACTCCCCTATTTCTACCTTGTCCTTAAGCTTCTTCATAATTCTTTTTTATACTATAATAAAGAAGGTTAGTAATCATT
>JAXCGZ010022682.1:180000-182500 GCA_037179515.1 Halocaridina rubra | reverse complement strand
ATAAGGCGATGACAGGGAATGGGAATACTTCCTAATGAAGAGGTACATTTAGCCATTTTCCATTTTCTTCTTTTCCACAAAAAAAAACCTCCCCCAGGAACAATGCACCCAGAATGCTCCAAATGTGCTTTATGTGCACGAGATGAGAGTAACGCACAAGTACAATATATTGCAGACTATATTAAGTTATAGGACTTCAGACCTATTGGTCTGCTCTGTTTTGAATATTGTAAATATTGATGGGATCCAAATAATTTATTCCCAACATTAAGAATATATCCATCACTAAAGATGTATATACATTTACATCTTTGTCTTGAGAAATTGTACATATGTAAATTCTATAAGTGAGAATGTAAAAATAACCTTTTATGCAGCTCTGGGAGTGCCTGTGGCCAAGCGTCTCTCTCTCTCTCTCTCTCTCTCTCTCTCTCTCTCTCTCTCTCTCTCTCTCTCTCTCTCTCTCTCTCTCTCTCTCTCTCTCTCTCTCTCTCTCTCTCTCTCCATTTGAATCAGAGAAACGGTCTGAAAAAGAATTCATGTTTGTTTATTTATGCAAACTGCATTGTCCTTTTGTTCAGTTATTCAGTGTTATTTGTCTTTTTTGTATCTTTGCCTATTTGGTCATATACTTGCTTATTCGTTAACTCATGAATATATTTTTTTCTATATTGTCTATGTATTCATCTACTTATGCATTATTCACTTATCATATATCTATTTACGTAATCGTTTCCTTTATTTTCTTTATTTTTCATCTTTTTATTCATTACCTATGTCTGCAGTAAGATTTAATGCACAATACCCATTTGGCAATCAATTGCTTTTATATTAAACCAGTGATCGTGCATGGGAACGTGTGCAGGAAGAGATCCCTCTGATATACAATTGCTAGACTATACATTATGCAATATACAATCCTTTTATGTTAAGAGTATATCCAGCACCAAATGTATATACATTTATATCTCTGTGATTTATGATTCCTCTCTGAATGTCCATATGAAGCCCATGATACTATTACAATATTGTTATTTGTGTATACCTTATGTTAAAATTCTCTCTCTCTCTCTCTCTCTCTCTCTCTCTCTCTCTCTCTCTCTCTCTCTCTCTCTCTCTCTCTCTCTCTCTCTCTCTCTCTCTCTCTCTCTCTCTCGAGTGTTTTAAGATAATACTATTCTTACTATTATTATCACCATTATTAGTTATTATTATCATTATCATTGTTTTTATTTTTATGCTATAATTAATAATAATAATGATAATAATAATAAAAATAATAATAATAATAATAATAATAATAATAATAATAATAATAATAATAATAATATATCCTCATCATCATCAAACAAAGAAAGAAATATTTTTATACAATGGCTATTCTTTTACAAAACTAAGAGTACACTTATAAGAAGACATGTAATTAAGTAAAACGTGAACAGAAAATGAAGACTATCTTGAGTTAACAGATACATACAAAATTATAATAACAATAATCACACTGTAATAAAGTGTCTTACAATTTAATATTAATAATAAAGTAGTAATAGTAATACTCGATACAGGATCGTTATTATCAGCATCATCACCGTATTTGTATTTCTTACAGTGGGAATAATTAGTTCATAACTTAGAGAACAGAGAAGTCGATGTTCTGAATGGAGTGTTCACATCTTATGCTTAGCTTGTGAGAGGTGAGCCACGTCGCAAGGGGAGTAACTTGAGAACAGAGGGAAAAGGAAACTGAGGTCTATTTTTTGTGACCACCATACGGATGCTCCCGGGTTTTATGTATTTCTCTTATTTTTCCTTGCCAAGAGAAGCTATGCGAGCTATCCTAGGGAGTCCTGATACTTGTAGAAATACCATGTGGTCTTCCCCATACAGAAATCCAATTCCAAGCGCCAAGAAGAATCTCTTTTCGAACTCCATCATTAGATACGGCTTTCTGCTCTTAGCTAATTTTCATGGACACGATCCTATGTGTGTGTATTTGTATTTTTCCCATGATTATAGTCTGCTATTCTTGCGTGGATGTATGTATGTATGCATGCATGTAAGTAAGCATACGGATGGCTAGCTAGATAGATAGTTAGATCAGACGGAAAAAAAAGTTATATATCTTTTGAGTGTGACATCGGGACGGGCAAAGGAAATTGCCCTCATCGGGCCCGGGCATCAATAAAAAACTGACAAGAAAAAAGTAGCAGATTAAGGACATGGTAAAAATAAGAGAATGATAAACAAAAAGTAAAAAATAGGTTGATAGAACACTCATAGAAATGAAGACCTAGAAATATGGCAGAAATCGGCCTTCAGATGATGATAGATCAATTATTTGAAAGAGAGATCATAAGAGTTAGGGAAGACAACGAGAGTGAGAAGAGTCCCAGAGTCTGAAAGCAGAATGAAAGAATCAGTTTATGCACTGACCAATCCGCAATCTACAAATCTTCTCACACACAAATATATATATATATATATATATATATATATATAT
>JAXCGZ010022682.1:152500-167500 GCA_037179515.1 Halocaridina rubra | reverse complement strand
CCTGATTCCCACCCTGAAAGTCCCAGTTCAAATGCCCAATTAGGCTCCTATAACTTTATCTTCGCAAAAAAATAGAAAATAAAAAAAAATCTCTTGCGTAAGGAGAGGGTAGTGGCATCCTTCATGTGGCTTGATCAGTATTCATCTCTCAACGAGAATAGCCAGAGTTTCAATAAGGGAAAGAGAACGTCCACAGTTCTCATGTAAAAAGAAAAAAAAAAGGTCAAGCAAAAAATCTTAAAAAAATAAATATAAACAAATATTGAGATGAATCTACTGCCGCTCTTGCTAATCCAATGTTTGGATCAACATTTTTCAAACATTTTCTGAGAGATGTTACACACCTTTATGATACTAAGAATTAATAGTATTTTTGTAATTTTTAAATATATAAAACTAATACCTTAATCAAATTTATAAACATGAATTACATAGCGTGAGTCATTTAACCTATTGCGATGTTAACGGCCATTAAATGAACTTTTATATATTCCTTTACTTTTGCTTATTAGCATGTGTGTACTGACAATACTCTTAAAAGTTAGTTTATATTAAGTATAATAGTAAGTATCTCATTCAAAAGTATTCGGAGATGATGATTATATTCTTCATCAGTAAAAAAAAAATAATTATATTGTCGTATGGCATTTCATAGATGCATACGGCCGCTATTAGAATGACCATTATTATGAAATATAAGTATAGAACTCTGTTCTTACTTCAAAATGCCAGTCTGAGTTGTATATATATTGCTATTCCTGATTTAGTATTTTTATTTCATTTTTATTATTTTTGTTATGATCATGATTATTAGTATTGTTATTAGTATGTTGGCTGTTATTGTTGCCATCACTCCATGGCCTTTTGCAAAATTATTATTTTAGTAAATGCTATCGGCTGTAACCAAATGATTTGTATTTTTTATCTTGAATTCATGCTTTTATGTTACTGTAGTCACTGCTAATAAGAATATTTCTTTAGTGGCTGATCTCAGCATTTCATAACTTTTCTTTTTGATATCTATAGTATACTAATGTTATATATCAGTTACTCAGCTAAGACCTAAAATATCTTGGAATAATAATCTAATGGTGTAGACACATACTTTCAATTACCACCCTATTTCCAGGCAGCCCCGACCTGCAATTTGAGATTCTGTTTTCACAAACCAGTCCCTTTTACCCATTGGAGAGATTGCAAGCTCCTGCAGATGCAGGGAGGCGAAGTATGCCCTCTGAATGCAGACAAAGGCCTTTGTTTGTATGCAAAGGTTATATGTATTCTTTCTGCATTTGTAGTAGTGACATTAGGCCCTAATTTCCGGTCCTAGAATCTACTCCAGGCTATGTTCATATTTTTTCAGCTAGTGGAGGGAGATGCGCCTCGTTGAGGAGGTGCGTGAGAGGTGGTCATAGGACCACCTTAAGAGTGGCATGAAATGGGCCGGGAGGGGTTCCCAGCAGATGCTTCGACGCCCTCCCTTTGTCCGCCCAGTCTCCAGAGAAATAAAGAGGATTCGTGGTACGTTGTTGCAACCCTGACCTACCTCAAAGTTGTCAGGCGTATGTCCCAGGAAATTAGGATACAGAGAATCCCAAGACCTAGAAATGAGGGTAATGGACAGAAGAGGGAATCAATATCCCTTATATTCAATAATCACTCTTACATTCACGTATTTAAACTGATAGAAACGAGATAGAAAATGGTCCCACCGTCTTTGACAACGATTGGTGGACGAACTAATATTGCAAACTATTTTTTTTTTATTTTAAACGTAGAAAAACCTCAAAGCCTCCCTTAAATTTAAGTTTATTAGAATAAGTGTCATTGGTCAATTGTGCATGTTGAATTTTTTTTTCTCACTATAATGCGTGTTACATGTTACAATTTGCAAAAATTCATACTAAACTATATCTTATATTATTTAAGTAACGTAACTGTGATGTTAAGTTTTTCTGTTTAACTATTATCATTGTTTTAAGTCATGATTTAAGATTTGCAGATCATAACCAACTGTATATTATATTATGTACGTAACGTAATTATGTTCATTGAGTTCTCCTATCATTTTGTCCTTGAATAGTAACTACATATCGTAAAAGTGAATATTTTTAATTCTTTTCACAACATGACAAATGTTTTGGTTTAGTAAGTAATTACATATATCATGTCCAAATGTACTGTGTACTGTTTGAGTAATGTAATAGCTTAATTAGCTTTGTTCTTAAATAAGTTTGTCAATACTTACTAGCTATATGTTGCATATGTGAATACTTAATTTTGATTTTTTGCCTTTACTTACAATGCTTATTATAAGGAACATATTTTTCTTTTGTCAGCTTTTTGCATAGTAATTTTGATATTCCTGTAATCTGTATAGATAATTATATGAGAATGTAATAGCGTCATAAGTTAGTTCATTAGATAGTTCTGCCCCATTTTTTTTTGTAGAATAATGATAGTTAAAAAAAATTATAAGGCTCTCATGAAAGTAGTTATGCTTAGTCCGAAATATTGGATATATTTCAGAGTGGTGGAGGGGGGTGTCGTATGGCATTTCATAGATGCCTATAGCCGCTAGAGGGCAGCGTGCGCACCCAGATACCCGCCGCCACCAGGAAGGCATACAGAGCCCGCATGAATTTTAGTCTGAAATCAGAACTTGCCGGGGGCAGACCTACATCCATAGTTAGACACCTCCCCTGAAGGGGGTGGGAATGGTGAGTGACAGGAACTATAAGAATGGGAGCTTCGAGGTGTTAAATAAGTGTATACTCTAATAAATAACTTTAAAGAAGAAGATGCATATCTATTCTCACCGACCTCGCTACCAAATCTAAAATAAAATATTAAGAAATTCAGGTGAGAACAATTATCGTAGAGAGAGAAGTACTCTATGACAATATAAATTTCTCTTCTTTAATAAATACTACTACTACGACCACTATTGCTACCACTACTTTTATTACTACTACTATTACTACTACTACTACTACTATAATAATATACTACTACTAACTACTACTACTACTACTACTACTACTACTACTACTAATAATAATAATAATAATAATAATAATAATATAATAATAATAATAAGAGTTAGCCATTGCGTTAAAATTGCCCATCGCTAGATAATCACCATTCTTCATCCTCTTCTTACTTTTATGGTATTGGAATCTTGGTCTTCCCTATGCACTCAGTCCATGGCTTTACCTACCCGGATATTTGCGTAGAGTAAGAAATTTCAATTACAAACTGTGTACGAGTTTCCTTCACTGAACGGATTTCCTCTTTCACCAGCTTTTGCTGACCATTTTACTGTCTACATACATGGATTAAAGGCGTCTGTTTAAAATACATCGTCATTTAATGAGGACAGACATGTTGTTCGCCGTTTTAGGTGTCTTTATAAATCCCCTTTATGGGGGTGGACACAGACAGGTTACCGCTTGAGAATTAAGGCTAGATGGCATTCCTAACGCCCAGCGATGGCTCAAACATGGATCTGTTCCTACGTCCTGAACGAATATTTTTTATTATTGCAGCTTCTGTTATATTCAAGCAGAAGTGTTAAGTTTGGACTACTGCAGTTTCTGTGCTTAAAGCGAGTGATACGTTCGTGTATGTAAAGCATGCATTTGGTCTCTCTCTCTCTCTCTCTCTCTCTCTCTCTCTCCTCTCTCTCTCTCTCTCTCTCTCTCTCTCTGAGTGAACTCAGCCAATCAGCAGCTGCAGGAGGTAAGGCTAATCAGTGATTGGTGTCTTCCGGTCACTTACCTCAGTCTTTCAACTGCTTCCTTCTGCAAAGAGGACATTTTCTGAACTGTACACTATGCCTTAATACACACACACTTCCTGGTTAATTTTTCCTCTCTCCAATTAGTATGTGTATATATATATATATATATATATATATATATATATATATATATATATATATATATATATATATATATATATATATATATATATATATATGATATATATCGATATATAAGATACTGATAATTCGATTATAATTATTATTATTATTATTATTATTATTATTATTATTATTATTATTATTATTATTATCATTATTATTATTATTATTATTATTATTATCATTAGTAGTAGTAGTAGTATCATCATCATTATTATAATTGTTATTATTATTTTTGTTGTTATCATAACTTGTGTGTTAGAATATATATATATATATATATATATATATATATATATATATATATATATATATATATATTTATATATATATATATATATATATATATATATATATATATATATATATATATATATACATGCATATATGTGCATGTGTGTTTGTGAGTGTGTGTGTGCTTGATGGAAGAGTACGATTAATGCTATAAAGTACTTCTCATTCAGAATTTATCTACTTTATTCAGAGTTGTTGTGCAAGCAATAGTTAGACTGTTTTCTCTTTTATGTAATTCAAGAAGTACCTACGCGCAGAAGTCCCGATGTAAGGCCTTTAGAACTAAATGATTATATATAAACTACTCGTCGTAAGAGGCGTTTCAAAGTGATAGGGGAGCTAGGTCTATCAATCAAATACTTCCCTGAATTTCACGCTTGTTATTTGTACAGAGCCAGACAGGGAATGTTAAAGCTCACTTACTCTGTGTTAATTGTGGCAGTATGAACAAAAAACTTTTGCACCTTCATGAGATGATGACTTGCTTGACATACTTAACACCCGACTTCTAACCAGTTGGATTGCGCGATGAAAAAGTGAAAATATTCACTAAGTCATATCATGGATGTTGAAGTGATAGCAAGTGCTCTGTCGTCCCCTTCCCTTGCTTACACACTGCGTACATCAATGGAAAGAGTCATCTATGAGTGCAGTCTAAGGCCGCTTTCACACCAAAGTGGCACTTCGCACGTGACATGCCACGTGACACGCCAGTTGAAAACGAACATCCGGAAATATATGAAACCTTTCACACAGAAGTGGCGTGACACGTCCCATGTGGAGAAGACAACCCATGAGCTCATGCACGAGAACAAGCGAGCGTATGGCTGCTCTCTAATTGTGTACATCTCAATTTATCTTGTTGCAGGATCACTCCCAGACTAGGCACCTGATATTATTTCAGGCGCTCAATCTAGGAGTGAGGCAAAGGCTAGGTGCTTAAAGAGGGATTGAGGCCCATATTTGGTAACCTAACCTAACCTAATCATAAATCTTTTACTCAACAGGTTTTTATTATTCTATTCCTTGCAGGGTGCCTAATTTGGGAATGAGGTTGAACGCTGGTGCTTCACCAGGGATTGAAGTTTATAAAGGGGGGTTTACACGGTCAAACGGTTCGTCGAACGCGGTTCGACAGACAAGTGTTTGAAGTGATGTTCGAACGTGTGAACAGGGTATTTGGTTGTCGAACACGTTCGACAAACGTGTTCGACAACCAAATACCCCGTTCACACGTTCGAACATCACTTCGAACACTTGTCTGTCGAACCGCGTTCGACGAACCGTTTGCCCGTGTAAACCCCCCTTTAAGGTACATATTGTGGGAGAGATCTCGGTGGTATTAATATACACCGTAGAGGAAGAACCTTATCTATAAGTTATTCTGAGGGGGGATAAGCATTATCGCTAGTTGTGGGAGCATCCTCTTATTCTCTTCTTGACACAAAGATTACGGATTGTTCGATATGTGTCAGGTGCCATTCGGTCTCTGATTTAAAAAAAAATTCTCAAGTAATTGTCCTCATTTTTTTATACTGCTATTCAATTATACGGGAGGTGTTATAATGCAATATACTACAGGATACAGGTATTTAGCTTTTATTCTTTATAACCTGTATATTCTCTCTCTCTCTCTCTCTCTCTCTCTCTCTCTCTCTCTCTCTCTCTCTCTCTCTCTCTCTCTCTCTCTCTCTCTCTCTCTCTCTCTCTCTCTCAAATATATCTTCCTTACATTTTGTGGATAACTGGATATGCTAAGTCACACATACACTCTCGGGCACACACACACTACACACACACGGACACACACACACACACACACACACACACACACACACACACAAACAAACAAACAAACACACACACACACTAAGTACTTGCAACTATATACCTCACCTCCTTATTTCCTTACTAGAAATAAGAATAAAAGAGCCCTTTCGAAAAACTCAACAAAATGTAAACAGAAAGCTTCAACGCTTCTCTCCTTCCTTGTTCATTATTAGGATAATTTAACCCTTCCGTCAAATGACATTAAAGTCCACATGAAAAAAAAATGGGAATAAATACATGCATAACAAGAAGAAATATAAAAATAAACGACCAGGCTTAGGGGAGAGCTGGCGCTGCCGACAAAGGTAACCGCCAGAACATACGATCTCACCGTCAGGACCCCATCAGGAGTCATTATTCACAAAGGGCCTAAGTGTGAGAAACATCCTGATATTTTAACTATAATATCCGCCCCTTCTGCTACGATACTCATTGGGTGGGAGGGGAGGTGGGCTTTCCTGCCAGACAGTTAGTTGGTTAGCTAGATAGAGCTTTCCTCTCTCTCTCTCTCTCTCTCTCTCTCTCTCTCTCTCTCTCTCTCTCTCTCTCTCTCTCTCTCTCTCTCTCTCTCTCTCTCTCTCCCATTGAAGTTCTTCCTCCCGATGATACTGTTTCACTACACACCCAACAGAGTTATCAATTCACTTACTGAGCCACTTTATTTAACAGTGTATTACTGCCTGTTAGATAATGTTAGAGTTGTAGTTATAGTTGTTAATAATTATTTCTAGTATTTACAACTGCTGAACAGGTAATACTACTTCTAATTAAGCTCGAATTAGTCAAAATACTGTTCCGTTACTGATCTCATACATCTAATGATGTACTCATTATATGTGCTAAGTTGACAGGGGCTACCTATCACCTTCACAAGATCGCAACAGAGTACACCATAAGATGTGTAGGTCAATGACAGAGTCGTAATTTAATAAACCGGGTTTCTATTTTGAGTAAAAATACACATTCCAATTATATATATATATATATATATATATATATATATATATATATATATATATATATATATATATATATATATATATATATATATATATATATATATAAAGACAAATAATCAATGATGAAACAAATCCATATATATATATATATATATATATATATATATATATATATATATATATATATATATATATATATATATATATATATATATATATATATATAAATGAATAAATACTCACAGAAATAAATAAAAACTATAAATACAAAGAGAGCATCTATATACACACATCAAGAGAGGAGGGCGTATATATGTTCTTCCTCTTCTAGACACAATTGACAGGATAAAATAAACACGTTAACAGTTCAACATCATATATAACGCCCTTGTCTAATCCTTATCTTTTGACATCCTTATTAACATATAATTATCCAGGTATGAAAAACACACCTTATCAGGCTTCTGATCTTACTAAAAGGCGATTGGCAAAACAAATATGGCTGTCTGGACAGCTGTTATGCTCTCTGTCGGTCAATCTGTCAGTATGTATGTATGTATGTATATTTGTATATACGTATATATGCATGTACGTTTGCGGATATGATATACTGTCATTTAGTCAGTCAGTACACATGTAGTCAGTTTTACTTGTTATTTTACCTGTCAATCAGTCATTTAATATTTCAGTCAGTAAGGCATTCTGTCACTAAATCAGTCAGTTATTCAACATGCATGTGCACAACTTCTCATATGTATAAAGTTCAAAAATTCCCCAGGGAACGTCTTACCAAAGTGAAGGCAAAAACTGAACGCTTTCATCCACTATATAAGAACAGCGTCATATAATAATAATAATAATAATAATAATAATATAATAATATAATAATAATAATAATAATAATAATAAAATAATAATAATAATAATAATAATAATAATAATAATAATAATAATAATAATAATAATAATAATATAAAATAATATAAAAATAATAATAATAATAATAATAATAATAATAATAATAATAATAATAATAATAATAATAATAATAATAATAATAATAATAATATACTCCCTATCATTTTCTTATGTGTAACTCATTTAGAATCTTCAGGTCGAGAGATGACAGTTGTTATTGCTACCCTTTCCAGTCTTCCAAGAGTGCTCAATGCCTCAATCTAAACCCTTCTGGTTTCTATGGTAGAGATGATTATAATACGATTGATTTCAGAAAATGAAATTAATTTCCATGTATCCTATTACTTAAATTGCGCCTTAAGCTTTCAAAACTGAATTAAAGTGTAGCATATTAAAAATGCCATTATGCTCTGCCATATATCCAGTTCTCACGTTCATTCGGCGTTCCCAAATTACATTTCAGCAGAGGGTTGGTCACATTATCACCACCGCTGAATTCCTTTCCCATCCCAGGATAATTCTACTCTTTCCTGCTCACCCTCGTTTTCTTGCTCGCCTATTCCAATCTAGCTCATCTATCATATCCCGTTCCATTCACTCCATATACCCAAACCAGAAATGCTACCAAAGCCCAGAAAAAAAAAGTGCAATCATATTCCGATATCTGTGACACTCTCACCTTTTCCATTTCCCCCAGTTGCCAAAATGATTCAAGTGGTCACCAGGTGAAACTTCAGTGCTATACTTATGCAATGTCTCTCATTTACTCAACTCAAAATGTCCTGACCCTTTAGGCCGCTTTCACACCAAAGTGGCACGTCGGACATGGCATGCCACGTGGCATACCAGTTGAAAACGAACATTTAGAAATATATGAAGCCTTTCACACAGAAGTGGCGTGACACGTCGCATGTGCCACATGCGACTTGCGTGCCAATTGAGAGATCAAGCAAGCCTTTGAAAAATATATGTACATTCGATGTAAAGTCTTACTTCAGTTACGGTTCTTTTTCTATGCCTACATCAACACCAAATATTCTCGGGTATTCGTTACACATCTCTTATTATCCCTTTACATCTGTCAAGTCACAACACTCTCCATCTGTTTCTCTTGGGACGTAGTTCCCTGCCCAATTGCAGATCACGAGCTCAACATTGCTTCGCTAAACATAAACAAACCTAAAAGGAAGCCTCTCTTCAAGACATTCCAGTGTCAAAAAAATTACTCCCCTGATATCTTTTGTGAAGCATTAATCAACAACACAAATGAACTTGATAGAATTATAAACACATATAACGTCGATTTGCAGGTTGAGATTCTAATAAAAGTCTTCCGTGAGTGCTTAGATAGTTGTGCACCTATTGAAACAAGAAAAATAACCCGCCCCTCAGCCCCCTGGCTAACTAATGACATCAAAGAGGCAATGCAAATCAGAAATCAAATACAAAAAGTGCTAAAAATGAATAGATATGATATGATTCTCCGTGAACGCTATAAAGCAGAAAAGAAACGTGTCAGATCTCTCATCAATGTAAGTAAAAAAGACTTTAACAAAAAACAATTTAATGACTCTAGACATGAAACAGCGGCAACATGGAAGGTGATAAGAAACATGATACCAAATGAAAAGACTACCTCACAGAAAGCTATGAAAATATTACGGAGTTGAAAGACAAAGCGGAAAACTTTAATAACTATTTTGCTAACGTTGGGAAGAATACATATGAGAAAACATAAGAAAATACCAACTCATTGAATATGAGTAATTACTTAAATGTCAATTCTTCCAATGTAAACACAAGAGAGTACTTCAAGATAAATCCTATCGATTGTGCTACCCTAATTTTTACCATAAAGAGCCTAAGAAACTCTGGCTCTTATGGTCCAGATGGTATACCATTTAAATTCATCAGAGATACTCTACCCATGATTGTATCTTATATTCTGACTATTATGAACACTTCAATTGTTGAATCTCTAGCCTAAGTCACATTAATTACTGCACAACTGTTTGGGGAGCTACCACTAAGACTCAGATAAACAGAATACAGAAGCTTTTTAATTTTGCACCTCGAGTTGGCCTGGGAGGAATAAGAAAATATGACCACATCACACCAGCTCTCAATAAACTTGGGTGGCTGTGGGCAGGAAACAAGGTTGCTTATGCTATTAATGTTTTTGTATACAAAATTTTGGACCATCATTATCCTAGCTGGCTATTTGATTTAAAAACAGTCAAGGATATAAGGGGAACCAACACAAGACAGAGCAGTGAGCTCTTTATTCAGAGAACAAACAGAGGCAGGTCCAAAGATGATCACTATTAAAGGGCCAACACTGGAACAATATTCCAGAGCATCTTAAAAATGCATCCTCCTTCGTAGCTTGCAAAGGCAAACTTTAAAGTTTTCTTCTGGACAAATAGTTGCTGCTCACACATAAACTAAACTTAATGATTTAATGCAATTTCCCTAAACACTAACCTCTCTATATGTAAACTGATATCGACTTCTCTGTTCTCTAAGATAAGAACTAATTATTCTCATTGTAAGGAAAACAAATATGGTGATGATGCCAATAATAACGATGTATCGAGTGTTATTCTTACTACTTTATTATTAACATTATTGTTAACATTTTTATTACAGCATTATTATTTTCTAGGAAAGCTACATTTAATTTAACTGTATGTATTGCCCTCATACTTATTAGTTCAATTACCTGTCTACTTATAAGTTACTTTTAATATTAGAAGAATAACCATTGTACAAAAATGGAAATAAATGTTTGTTTGTTTGTTTGCTTGTTTGTCTTTATGTTTTCTTCGTTCCCAGGCCTGATGAGGGCATGTAGATATTTATTTTTTATTTGGCCTGTCCTGGTGTCACAATCATAAAAAAAATCTATTAAAATTATTAAATATTATTCAATCGAATAAACAAGTTATAAACAAAAACATTTATAAATTTGCTAAGTTTGGAAGATATAACAACTTTACGTAAGATAAAAAATGAGATACCTTGATGAGAATACAAAAAACAATATCCATAATACTGTACTTCGCTCTGATAAAGATCACGAGAATTAAGGGTAAAAGTGTTACTAAAAATCCCTAGGCCTATGGGAGAGAGAGAGGTTATATCTTCAACTCTATACTTTTCCCTCTTCCCAAAAGTTAAAACAAAATAAGTGAGGGACCCTAACCATAGCCCTGGGACACTCCAGTGAGCAGTTGGTCCATAACTTCAGACTATTATGTCCATTATACGGTACATCAATTTTAGTAATTAGTAATTAAACCACGAAAAAAAGTTTACATCTCTGAAAATTTATCTCTTTTTTTTTTTTCTCCATGATTATAATTTTTTTTTTCCGAGTAAAAGTGATCTGAAGGTTGAGGATACAGAGGAAAGGTGATTGTAGCACATGGCCCTTCAGTTACCGTGACTTCTCAAGTCGAATTACCACGCAATAGAACAACTTCAGGATATATCACATTTTTGTTAAAGGTTTTTTCGCGAGTTGTGTATATACATACATGCATACATATATCTATCTATCTATCTATATATATATATATATATATATATATATATATATATATATATATATATATATATATATATATATATATATATATATATATATATATAGATAGATAGATAGATAGATAAAGAGAGAGGGAGGAAAAAAAGAATATATATATATATATATATATATATATATATATATATATATATATATATATATATATATATATATATATATATATATATATATATATATATATATATATATATATATATATACATGCATATGTATGTATATATATATATATATATATATATATATATATATATATATATATATATATATATATATATGTGTGTGTGTGTGTGTGTGTGTGTGTGTGTAATTGCATCAAGTTAGATGATTCAACTAAACAAAGTGTAACATTGGATATCCCCCACAAAAAAAATTTGGTCAGAATACTCCTGACAACTTGTAGGCCTAGCCCAATACTCTTGCGAAATTAGAGGAACCCACGGCAAAGTCAGTTAAAAATCATATAACCATTAAAAGACTCCTTCTAAAGCAGCATCATTCCAATGACACATTTTACGAAGATGTATAATAACCCAGGCATTTACATTTTGAAACGAGAATAAATAGCCATAGAATACATAGGACTAGTAGAGCTAGGAAATTTCAGAGAGGACTTTATATTAATATATATATATCCCTAAAAAAATAACGATGATGAATAAATCCTAATATCCGTAGTCGCCGTGGCTCAGTCGGTAGCGTCTCCGACTCTGAGGCGTCAGGTCGAGGGTTCGCGCCCCGTCACGGTCTGATGTTAGCAAAGGCATGCACTCAGCGTAAGGATTACATCTGCCAAAACAAGTCCTTCGCAAGAAGGCAACCGTCCTAGCCCTTGGTTGATAAGGGAGTCCGTGACGTAAAACCGGAACCAGAATAAATCCTAATATCCCTTCTCGTATATGTTACGCAACGCGACAGAAGGGAAAAAATAACAATAATAGAACATATTAAGAAATCACGGGAGCTTTTATCCTATATGTTCATCTAAATAGATTATAGACACACACACACACACACACATATATATATATATATATATATATATATATATATATATATATATATATATATGTACGTACGTATATATATATATATATATATATATATATATATATATATATATATATATATATATATATATATATATATATATATATATATATATACACACAGATCTCAGGTTAGGTATGGAGTATGTATAGCTATATCTTTGGGGGGAGAGATTAAGGGTCGGGTGGATGAAGCAAGAACAGGTTCAGATACCACCCCACTGTCGCCCTAAGCCATATAGAACGGTATGTAATTCGTATGGGAAGATTTTGAGGTCACAGAAGCAAACAATGTTTGTCAGTTTATTTGTTAGGTGCTATTTACATCTCACTGACTGTTGGTCCTTTTCTTAGCAAAAGAAATGTTTGTTTCCAATATAAACAAGAGTAGAGAAGTGATAGTCACCTTTAATGTAAAAGATATTTGTTTGTAAAGATTATATATTTATTTATAGTATTCATACATATATTTATAGAGAACAAGATTAAATGTAGTTTTTTTTTTACTTTTTTAATTGAGATATTTGTTGTAGGTAGGCCTACATCAATGTAATATATGATTTGTCGTCTTTTTTTGTTGTTGTTGCGTAAATGGTATAAGAGTATCAAGGTAAAAGAAATGTAAAAAAAAAAAAAAAAAGCCACTTTGCTAGTAGGCCTACCAAAATGTTCGCACCGACATGGTTTATTTCGATAATTACCTGAGTAATATGGCATGGGATATTTTCCTAATGATGAATAGAATCATATGTATAAAACAGATGTTTTGTTTCTATTTAATAGTGAAAGATAAACGAATTGTTCACTTAATACTGTGTTATCTCATGTATAAAAGAAAACGTTTGTTTTCATTTACAGGAGAGCATAAACGTGGTTGTGTCGGTTATCTCGCCTTTATTCCCCAGCTTCAACCAGTCTGTATTGAATTCCATTTGAATGAGGAGCAAAGGTGACTCATAAAATAAGATCAAATAAAGGTGTTTTTCACATAATATTGTATTTAATCTTCTTTACGTGATATATTTGTGTGTACTGTCTACAAAAGAGTATACAAATATTGTCACCTACTGGTCAATCTTACTTAAACATATTTTTTTTTTAATTCAAGGAAAAGTATAAACGTCTTTGACACCTCATGGTAGGTGCTAAATCATATGTTATAACAGATGTTTGTTTCTAAACATCTGAGTAAAAACGTTTGACACCGAATTGTGTATGTAATCTCGTATAGAAAACAAACGTTTGTTTCTATATACAGAAGAGTATAAACGTGTTTGTCACATAGTGCTATTTGGAATACCATATATATATATATATATATATATATATATATATATATATATATATATATATATATATATATATATATATATATATATATATATATATATATTATATATATATATATATATATATATATATACAAGAGTATTTTTTTTTAATGATTGTGACACCAGGACGGGCCAAAAAAAAATGTAAAATAAAACAGCCCTCATCGGGCCTGGGCACGAAGAATACATAAAGTAAAGAGAAACAGAGATGGGGAGTGTAATGACTTGTCAGATGTGAAGGGCTAATACAAGATGTGTGATGAATATCCAAGAATATTCAGTGTAGCTGCAGGTACAGAAAAAGAACCGTAACTGAAGGAAGACTTAACATCGAACTGTCCTGGATAGACCTATTTAAGTTCAAAAAACCTTCAGCTGTAGTATCGCAACGGGCGGCTGGTGCCATGAGGCCACCTACTACTTGCTATTTACAACAGAGCAAAAACATTTTATCATCCAATAATATACGAAACTTAGGTCTATAAATAAAAAATAAAAAAAAGACTTTTGCTTCTATTTACAAAATAGTATGAACATGTTCGTCATCTAATGCCGTGTGCAATCTCAGGTATACAACAGGTGGTTTGTTTCTGTTTACAGATAAGTAAAAACAGGCTTGTCTGCTAAATGTGTGTCATATTCTTTTTACTTATATTTATATAAAAGATGTCTGTTCCTAGGTACAGAACAGTGTGAATACCTTACTGAATCGGAAAAACTGATGCCTAAAAGGAGACCCACACTGAAGTATATATTTATTTATGCCTTCAAGAGAGTTCAGAACTCCCAGTGTATGGCAAGTACATTTTCCAGGAGTGTATTTACAATACATTACAATAAGTACAGGATTGTCAATGCACTTCCTATAAATTCATATGTAATAGTGTGAGAGTCTTGACCTCTTTACAAGGAATTCCCTGACTTTACCCATAAGAGCAGGTTTCCTTTAACTATATATATAATAATGAAAAGATATAATTTAATGAAAATAGATATCGCCGTGAACACCTACTTAAATCTGTTCTTATAATTAAACTTTTCATGTAAAAGAACGACATGTTTAACACAATAAAGAAGAAGAAATTTT
>JAXCGZ010022682.1:140000-142500 GCA_037179515.1 Halocaridina rubra | reverse complement strand
CAAAGTAGCCAGCCCCTCAACCACTTACCGAAGAAGCAATGTTTCACAAACACCTCAAACGTCTACCGAAGTGCAAGATGAGATCATTGCAAGAAGATTCCAGGCAAAAACCAAGAAGGAATGACTTAACTTTATTTTTTCCCTCTGAACCCTAAGGAAATACCATCAATCAATTATAATTATCCATTTGTAATAATAATAATAATAATAATAATAATAATAATAAATAATAATAATAATAATAATAATAATAATAATAATAATAACAACAGTGACTATAAACATTATTATTATTATTATTATTATTATTATTATTATTATTATTATTATTATTATTATTATTATTATTAGTAGTAGTAGTAGTAGTAGTAGTAGTAGTAGTAGTAGTAGTAGTATAGCTCCTATAATGTTTGATAAGGTAGCCCTTATCGTCCTCACCGGAAGATGATAAACAATATTCCCAACTCTCTCTCTCTCTCTCTCTCTCTCTCTCTCTCTCTCTCTCTCTCTCTCTCTCTCTCTCTCTCTCTCTCTCTCTCTCTCACTAAGTATCTATCTATCATATATAAACCATCATCTCAAGGTTCTTTTATATTTACAACTACTTTACAAAACTATTTACACGTGGAATTCACTATGCTCCCTCCAAATCTTGTTAAGGTATCACTATAAAATGACGCTGAGAAAGTATATGTACATTCATAACCTGTAAGCGAACATACAAGCACATAAACGTACGCACGCACCCACAAAGATACACACATCTATTATTCCGTGGTCCTACATAAGTCTCTAATTATGCCAATAACTGTACAAGGGAAGACATATTCATGCAGACACTAACTCTAATATTCACTTTTTACCCTACATTTACATTTAGCCACGTCCCTTTATTACCTATAACGATTATCACAAATATTCGACTCATTCTTTCATTCATACATTATGAAACATCAGTAAATAGCGTCTCAACTGTTTTTTTATGAACTTCTACAAATCAATCAAACTAAGTGCAAGTAAAAGAAAAAAATGACAGCAGAATATCAGATGATGGTGATATGCGATACTAGACTACAAAAACAGATAGATGCTCTTCGGGGGAATGATAATATTAAAATAATAATACCTAAAGTGCAACTAACACTTCCTGCCGAAGTATGGCAGAGAGAGAGAGAGAGAGAGAGAGAGAGAGAGAGAGAGAGAGAGAGAGAGAGAGAGAGAGAGAGAGAGAGAGGTTTGAAATCTTAAAGTTCTATATATACTAAAGTATTACTCCTTTTACACTCGTATGAATACAATTTAGAGATTTCAGGGTGTGATTTTTCTAGATATTTCGTAAACAACTTCGAATATATTGTTTTATCCAGAGGTCTTTTACGGACAGCAGCTCTATCAACAATCACCTGTAAGTATATTTCCTGTGATGTACTTGTATCTCAGAATCCAAAATTTTTTGCAATATTGAGCCAAGCAACTACTGACTAGTTGTTATTATATAACTAGTTCTTGTTCTTCAAATATATCATTTTCACTATTTAACATTATTCTGAAACGAGAGAGGGTAATTACAGATTCAGAGACTGAACTTTCAGCATCCAATTCTACAAGCTTGTCAGCTTTTCCCTTACCCGTTTATCCAACATGGGAATGTAGGCCTACTTTAAATTCAAAGTTTGTAGAGGTAACAAAATTTGCAGAATTGCATTCAAATAGATTTGAACGAGTTTATTAAGGATCCCAGTGATAATAAAGATACTTCTTGAGTCACATAAGACTTTTTTTTTAGAATTAATGACACATACATTGGCAACTTTAATTTAAAAAATTTCAAATTCCATAATTGATGACTACTTAAGCATGCTTTATCTTCGCTGCTCTCCATTTAGCATATTCATAAAGTTTTCTCCTGCATCAAGACCTTCCTGTCCTTTGAATGTGAGACCTATCGATATAGATGGAGATTTACATTGCTATTTGGAAAACCATTTTCAATAATTATATCAAATGCTTCTAATCACACATGTCATTTAATAAATGGAGTGACATCGGGGTCAGATGGTACAGTTGGTAAGTACATTTCTGTACCAATCCTCCTGTAAGCATCAAATAACTGGACAAGACTATATTCATAGCATACATAATGCAAATTACATATGAATAAGTGAAACTTCCTCATAACTACATATACTCATCTACTCATAATTGAATAATAATTACTGGTCTAAACCTCATTCGTAAGCTTAATATCAGTTACAGGCCTATTCTGCTGGGAGCACAACAAAATGCTCTTAGCATCCAAGTTACCAATAAACAGAGTTAAAAATTTGTATTTTTGGATAATTACGCAAATGTGTCTAGGTTAGGTATATACATTTCCAAGTAGAATGTTGCTCCATGGCACCGTCGCCCGTCTCGATACAACAGCTGAAGTTTCTTTTGAACTTAATAGGATTGTCCAGGACAGTTCGATGTTAAGTCTTCCTTCAGTTATGGTACTTTT
>JAXCGZ010022682.1:117500-135000 GCA_037179515.1 Halocaridina rubra | reverse complement strand
GATGGGGTGTTGTGCCTTGTCAGATGTGAAGGGATAATAAGAGATGTATAACGAGTATCCAAGAATATTCGGTGTTTAAATAGGCATAGAAAATTAATCGTAACTGAAGGAAGACTTAACATCGAACTGTCCTGAACAGCCCCTTTTAAGTCTAGCCTAAAAGGTCTTCAGTTGTAGTATCGCAACTGGCGATTGGTACCATGGGCCAACCTACTACATTTTGTATATATATATATATATATATATATATATATATATATATATATATATATATATATATATATATATATATATATATATATATATATATATATATATATATAGAGAGAGAGAGAGAGAGAGAGAGAGAGAGAGAGAGAGAGAGAGAGAGAGAGAGAGAGAGAGAGAGAGAGAGAGAGAGAGAGATCTAGTTTCTCATCACCCAGTTGTGTCATTATTATTATTATTATTATTTTTAAATACCTAAAGGGTCCGTAAAGTAAGCTTAAGTTGGGGTACCTTTTTTTATGATTGCGACAACGGGACAGACAAGTTGACTGCTCTCATCAATAAAGGCCAGGGCACAACAAATACATTAAGACGAAGAAAGGGTAAAAGGTTAAGGACAAGGTAGAGATGAGGTAATAATATACAACAGGGAAAGGACTGGCTGTAAGAACAGTTGAAATCCTGAGGACCTAACGATATGGCAGGAAATTGAAATAACTTAGATTTAAAAGGATCTCAGGTGGACTCAGGGGGGGGGAGGAAGTATTTTTTTTATGAGTGGTGTATTTGGTTATATCTGTTCTTGATCTCAAAGATATGACTTATTCTGCATTCGGCAATAACATTTTATTGATAACATTAGATAAGATTATTATTATTATTATTATTATTACTATTATTATTATTATTATTATTATTATTATTATTATTATTATTATTATTTATTATTATTATTATTATTATTATTATTATTATTATTATTATTATTATCATAATTATAATAATAATAATAATAATTATTATTATTATTATCATCATCATCATTATTTTTTTAGGGTGACAGAGAAGAGAACTATCCTCACATGCCCTATATATACGGCAGGATGTCACAAAACAAAAAATAGAGCAATCCGAATAAAACCATTTATATCGATAATATAAAGGGACTGTTGAATTTTATGGACGACATAGGCCTGCTTAGCGCAGTATAGTTGACATCTTGAAGCTAGAGTATGCAAAAAGGGAATAAGAACAAAAATATTTCCCTCCCAACATCCAAATGAAGTCCCCTCAAAAAAAAAAATAATAAATAAAAAAATAATATATATATATATATATATATATATATATATATATATATATATATATATATATATATATATATATATATATATATATATATAAAGCAACAACACATCCCGCTACACTCTATTCATAGCTTTCAAAAGAACATATATTTTTTTTTAAGTATTTAGTGTCTAAAAAAAATCTATTCACTGCGTGTTAAATGTTTAAGAAACACCCATTCCTGGAAAAAGAAAAACTGGACGCGCTATTTGCATGGCTGGTCTTTCTTTGGACAAATCTACATCGGCAGCAAACACATAAAATTCCAACTGCAATTAGAAATGCAAACAAAACTGTCACTTCCCACTCCGCAAGATTTCTCTACATAGAGTGGGTTTACTTTACAAATGGCCGCCAATACGCTATACACCAGCTGCAGCCTGACAAAATCCTTTCCTTATAGATGCTCTGCCTCGCGTGTAAAATATCTACAAGTAAAAAAAAAAAAAAAAAAAAAAATATATATAAGTAAACAAGATTTCTCAAAAGAAATCTGTAAGTATCATAGCTATCGGAGATGACACATCTGCCAATGGGTTATATTAGAACGAGTACACGTGTGCCAGGAGTGAGTGCCACAGTTTGCCACCTACAGGGTGTCCATAAAGTCTGGGTACATAGGAAATTTCACTATGCAGACCTATTTAATCGAGTTCACCTGAATTTTGTAAAGCGCATCAATTTATGCATTGAAAATGATGGAAATCATATTGAAAATATTATTTATTAACATTAGATTTAAATAAAATTGTTTTGTTTTAAAAGTATATGTTAATCTCCTGTGTACCCAGACTTCGTCTGGGTACACAGGAGATTAACACATACTTTTAAAATAAAACAATTTTATTTAAATCTAATGTTAATAAATAATATTTTCAATATGATTTCCATCATTTTCAATGCATAATTTGATGCGCTTTACAAAATTCAGGTGAACTCGATTGAATAGGTCTGCATAGTGAAATTTTCTATGTACCCAGACTTTATGGACATCCTGTATATTAAAAAAAAAAAAACACGTATAATACCAGGTGAACCGGGCGGCTCTCTGGAACAACACAGGATAGGATTGCAGTGCTACTGACTGAAGGGTACTTGCCCCAAGTACCTATGTACGGTTCTAAATTTTTTAATGCAATATCCTAAATAATATCTGCAATATATATAAAGCACGGAAGCAAGACGACAACGAGCAAGAAAGAAGAGCTCGCGTGCTAACTGCATAAAAGTCATATCTATCAAGAAGAGAAATTGAAGAACCACCGATCGTCTAGCCTGCCAGCCCCATATACGATCAAGGTCGTTGATCTAAGCAGGACCTCTAACAGGCAATAGTCTTGTTAGATATGCTTAATGTTTTATGGGTTGACTTGCATATATGTCAAGTATTTTTGCCATTGTTTATGTATTGTATTCGTAACTTACATTAACTGTTTGTTGTTTAGTAAGTTGAATTCTCAGAAAAACTTGGAAGAAGATTAGGATGTGTGCCTAAAATCTATCAAAGTAAATGATAAGGATATTCTTAGAAGATAAGCAAATATTTATACATATTCTCTCTCGAAACCTGAGCTTATAAGGGCAGTGTTCCACCGCATACTGAATACCCCTGATGGTGTACTCTCTGAGTCATCTGAGTTAACTTCAGTTCACGCTTTTTTTTTAAGACTTCGAGGCGCCAGGTCGAGGGTTCGCCACCTGACACGGTCTGAGGTTAGCAAGGGCATGCACTCAGGGTAACGATTACATCTGCCAAAAATAAGTCCTTCGCAAGAAGGTGACCGTCCTAACCCTTGGTTGAAAAGGGAGTCCGTGACGTAAAACACGCGCGCGTTAGTGTAGAAGAACATATAGAAACCCCGAGTACGAGTAACTCTTAAATAATATTAAATAATACTAATAATCACGCACGTACTGTCTAAGACAAAAGTGTGATAAATGGCAACAGAATTTCTCTTTTCGAAACACGTGACCGCAAGTCATGTCAACTTCCAAGGTTAAACGAGTACACTTATTGCAAAAGAAAATAGAAAATTGCCAATTATTCTCTGCCACACCTCATATACAAGGTACTGGGGTTACTTTAGAGGTTAGTGACATAAACAAATGATTAAAATGACAGCAACGTAATACTAAGATTAGGAGGAATGTTACCTGTTTCATCTTAGAAACAGAGCTCAAGAGTTATGAGATACTCGCTGAAAGGTTATAAATGATGCCACGCATGGCCAACTATATGCAATGGCACACTCATTTTATTTGCTGAGTTGGCAGTGCCAAGTACCGGACAGATGTCATTCTTCACTCACGTGCCACACTTACAGAAACAATACAATTTCCTAGATTGTTAAGCCTGTTGTTATTACACAATCCAAGAACGAAAGAGTATCCATTATATTATCAACGTAATTGACCACAAAAACCCAGCAAGGTCATTCGATTCAGAGTGCTGTTAAGTGTACACAGCCACACAATTATTATTATTATTATTATTATTATTATTATTATTATTATTATTATTATTATTATTATTATTATTATTATTATGTTTTGGCATATTAAATTTCATTTATGTACCTTTTATGTATCCAAAAAAGTGGCTGAATGCTTGTCTCCCTAAAGAACGAGTGTTAATTGTAGTAGTAGTAGTAGTAGTAGTAGTAGTAGTAGTAGTAGTAATAGTAGTAGTAGTATGAAGAGGAAATTTTATTCAAGACGTAACAATGAAATAACAAAGAAAAATTAAGATCCCAAAGGTTTTCTTATTGCATGGCTGCGATTACGAACCTTTATTTGTTTTCAAAGTCTGCACTCTGTTACCTCACTGTAATAAGGTACAACAGTAGGGTGGTACATCTAAAAAGTCTGAACTTTGTCAATGTACAGTGTAGTCTTAAAAACAGATTTAGGAAATAAGGTTTAGTGTAAATGCATATTAAAAAAAAAATGCACCAGCGATTATCTACCTAGATTCAGTCAGAGAATTTTATAAATAACAAGCTATGTCGGTAACTAAGTCGAGCTAGAAGGAGATCACTCTTTAATTTTATTTAGTAGTAGTTGTAAAGATATTACTATGAGCTCATTATCAACACTGAATAAGGATCATTTTACCTCTTTAGATGTAAAATTGGCGAAAAAGGACAACAAACCATCATCTTATATTCTGGACTTGTCGAAGTCATGGCAGAGAAGAATAGAGCATCCAAGGTTGCGGAACCAATTATACTTTTCTTTGTTAAAGAATGCACTGTTTTACCTTTGTGGGACAAGGTCCCTCAGTAAGTTAGAATATGTAAAGTATCCAAATCTGGAGGATTTAGTTTGTGAAAGTACAATGAGGAACTTAGGTAGAACGTAAAATATTAATAGATAAAATAAAAATTATGAAGTAAAGCGGGTGCCCTAGAGACTGTCCACTTTTGTCTCACAGTAATAAACCATTCATAATAAATAACCATACCGATAAGATAATCAGACTACAATCAAGCCAATCAGGCTACGTTTTTCCTCTTCTTTACGATAAGTGGTAGTAGTAGTAGTACGTTTAAGAATGAACAGCCTGGCTGATAATATATTTTAGCTTTTTGAATGAATTTCTCAGTCTCAATATACCTGAAATTGTTCTTGGATGTGCATAGTTTTTCAATGAGAATTCAGAGTAATGCATAAATCTATTTTCTCTTATATAAACACTGAGAAGGGTATGCTATTGTACTGTCATACCATTAACTCTACACATCATCAAATAGCGTATTCGCTGAACCAGGTAAGTTGACAGGAACTACTACCATACGAAGAACACAATTTGGTAGCGGTTGGTTGGTTTTGATATTCCTACCTAAGGTGGAACGGGTCACGGAGGACCCATATGAGAGAGAATGTGTAATTGTTGCAAAGAACGCCTTTACTCTCTTTTTCCATAACCCCCACCCCCGCAAATAATTCAGGCGAAGAGAAATGGGGGGGGGGGCCTGATTTATTTTCTTTCTAAGATTTTGAAGTCTAGCATTACCTTATCACTTTTGATACGAAAATAGTGTTGTAACACTACTATCAACATGTTATTTATAAATGTGTATATGCATGTATATGTGTGTTGTGTGCGTACATATAAATACATGTGCATGCATGTATATGTAGCTACTTATTACTCTAATCTGAACATTGTTATACTATATCTGCTTCAAATTGTAATGTTTATGTGGTAACTTTTGAAAATCTTCTAAGTAAAGTGGAGATTTGACTCAGATGATAGCACTCAGCAAGGGCTAATAAAATCTATTACTACATGTAAACTAATCTAGAATTATGGCACCTATCAGCCGCTGATGTAAACACGATCATACGTAATCAATAATCGCAGAGTGCTCTCCTGCCATCAATGAATTGTTACACTACAATTTATTCTTAATTACTTGCTATGTTTTTTTTTAATTTACTTGAAAATTCTATTAATATTTTATTCATACATGACCAAATATAGATTGTCATGTTAACAACTGCATATCACTGGGAGTGCCCATGTGCACATGCTCCCATGTACAGTTATTTGATTAATAAGAAAAAATCAATAAAAATACAAAACAAACAAACATACAAGAGAAGAAGCAGAATGAAGTGTGTGATAAGGGGGAAGACGTGCGGGGGGGCTGCCCAAAAGCTCTTGCATATTATAACAAAAACAATTGTTTATCACCGATCATTCTCTTATTTTCTAAAATGCATTTTTATTTACTCATTATTCCTATATTCATAAACAAAGAAACTGGGAAGGAATGTTAATATAAATATTCTCAAGCTTCATCTCATAAAGCTCTCCACCACCAGCAACTCATAGACACGAGTGATCTTATTATTGCAGCATCGCTTGCAGCAGAAAAATTATCATTATTATTATTATTATTATAATAATAATAATAATAATAATAATAATAATAATAATAATAATAATAATAATAATAATAATAATAATGATAATAATAATAATAATAATAATAATAATAATAATAATAATAATAATAATAATAATAATTTATTATTATTATTATCATTATTATTATTATTATTATTATTATTATTATTATTATTATTATATTATTATTATTATTATCATTATTATTATTATTATTATTATTATTATTATTATTATATTACCACAACTACTACTTGCATTATAATTGGCTTTCCTGAGTAGTATTGCAAAAGTTGTCATTAAATCATAATTTGAAACCATATCATCCATGCCACTGTATTCTTCCAAAGGACATTCCTTCACCATTAGCTAAACGTAACATAATAATAATAATAATAATAATAATAATAATAATAATAATAATAATAATAATAATAATAATAATATCTGTCTGATCTTAATGCTCTCTAGCCGAATCTAATAAGGGCGACCACAAATAAGAGGAGAAGACACGGCGCGGATTTTATCTTAGCTTTCATTCAACTCTCAACAAGTCAACTTTCTGACAAGGGAATTACCAGCTGGCTGTGTCCCTGTTGTTAGTGGCATCGTGGAAAAGGTAGGGCTCTCCAATGGCTTCTAATTGCGTATTCTATTTATTACCTCCTCGACTAAACTACACTTGGGGGTGTTAATCAAAGGTGGGTGATAATTTGAACCCCGTCACCGGTGGGGATGCTATGCATGTGAATGTGTTGGGCTCTTAACTACTTACTGGGGGTAACTGAACCCTGAATCACAATTGCACTTAATGTCATTCAGTGGTTGTCAAATGGTATGTTATGCAAATAAAAAAAAACACTTCGTCTATAAAAACAAACACAATAGAGAAAAACAGCGACATGGAAGAGAAGCGATACAGGAAGACAACAGCATGGATGGGAAGGTTCAAATTATGATGTAATAACAGACTTGGTACCTCTACTCAGGATAATAATAATAATAATAATAATAATAATAATAATAATAATAATAATAATAATAATAATAATAATAATAATAATAGTAATAATAATAATATATTGTAAAACCTTATTATTATTATTATTATTATTATTATTATTATTATTATTATTATTATTATTATTATTATTATTATAGGAATATTTAGAACAAAATGAAAGACTAACCAATATAATTGGGCGCGAGTCGAAAGAGTCTCTTGGGATGTTAGTGGAAAGGAACATGTGAAATCAATTTGTGTATGAGCCTAATGGAGAGCTTTATCTGTTGTGAAACAAGCCTTAAGTTTTCCATAGTATAGCTTACGGGAGGGGGGGAACCTTTGATACTGGTTATCGTTTTATGGCGCCCAAGAGGCGTTTCGGCGTCCCAAGAGCCTTAACGGATATAACTTTGCTTGCTATTTGTTTGTGATGTAACGTTGCGTCAGTCATTGACCCTACTTCTAGTTTTGTATTCACTGAGACTGCCAGAAGGACAGGGATGACCCCACGGGGAATGCTAGTACCAATTCCTAATTATCCATTAAATGCGTGTTCACGTTTTGAATGACACCCATGCTTGCAATCGGGGAGGGGGGGTCAATTATACATTTATCTATCAATATACGAGATGCATGATAGCCCTATCTGTCCTAGATGAAACCAACACAGTCCCTGATGCAGCTCCACCATTAACACCAACACTCTAATATTGTACTCATTTTGATAGAGGTGCAAACAAGCTGACAGCCACTATACGAACCACACTGAAGTATAGAATTCGAAACCTCCTAGGTAGTAGCCAAGCGCTCTTTCATATAGGCACAGGTCTTAGAAAGTAATTTCATGCATTACTTTTCGTGTGTGTGTGTGTGTGTTATATATATATATATATATATATATATATATATATATATATATATATATATATATATATATATATATATATATATATATATATATATATACATATATATATATATATATATATATATATATATATATATATATATGTATATATATACATATATATATATATATATATATATATATATATATATATATATATATATATATATATATATATATATAATGATTAAAAGATCTTATTACAGATTCCAAAGTCATATTTCCATTCGATATACGAAGAGGTGTGTATTATCATCTTTATAATCATTATTATTATCATCATTATTATCATTATTAGAATTACACATTTTTATTGTTGTGATATTAATATTAATTTGCCTTAGCACAATGCAGGTTACTATAATTAAATTTTTGCTACAGTCTTATAGACATTCGAAAGTGTCTTAGTGTTTGCCCTACGTACAGTATATTCTCGCTCTGATTCCAGTTCTAGCAAGGCATAAATATATTCCAGCCTCTAAAGATAAACATTTATGATATAGCTATAGAAATAAATAAATAAATAAACAAATAAATAAATAAATGGATAAATAAATAAACAGATAAATAAATAAATAAATAAATAAATAAATTAATTAATTAATAAATAAATAAATAAATATAAACGTTATTTTTTAAACTGATTCGTTGAACTAATGATCCATTACTGTACGTACAGTACCCAAAATCACGGCCTTTTATTGACATGACCCTCATGGTCTAAGGGGGGGGGGGTAATAAACAGGCACAGCTTTAAGCTAAATAATACGATCCTCTTCTGTTTTCTCCCTCTCCTCCCTTCTCCCCCATTACATTTCCTCACCCTATTTCTCTTTCGGAGGGTGTACGGGCCAACCCTTGTTACGAGACACCGCATTGCTAATGAGTAATACAACACACTTCTCTCTCTCTCTCTCTCTCTCTCTCTCTCTCTCTCTCTCTCTCTCTCTCTCTCTCTCTCTCTCTCTCTCTGTGTGTGTGTGTGTGTGTGTGTGTGTGTGTGCATTACTTTTCCTATTTCTTCTGTTAGGCTAAAGCAGAGTTTAATTAGAGAGGAGGAAAATAATTATAAAAACAATGTTTGTCGGTGCATATGTCAACTAGTAAGTTTTATTCTCCTTTCTCAATACATCCTTTTCCCCATCCTACGAGAGGTCGAAGTTTTTAGCAGCACTCATCTGCCTAGCTCAGTCACAATGCCTAATGACGGCAGTTTTTTCTCTAAATCCCACCTTTAGCAGACATCTACCTCCACTTCGGTCTTCCATGAAAAATTTGCTCCTCGCTTAGGAGCAGCGAATGAACCGAAATCCAAAGCTCATTTATTCTAGCATAACATCGCCTGATCGTAAGGAAAAGCTTTATTTAGTAAAACTAGGAAGGGTATCCAACCTTCATCCCCCTGCGCTTACGTGTATGTGTCTACCTATGTTCAAATGGGGGCTAATTGTGACAAAGAATTATACTAAATCAACTTAGAAGAGACGAGTCGCACACTATAAGGGATTGAGGACTGTCTTCTTTTTCTAATACTTCTTTTTTTTTCTTTATAATGACTTTCAACCTTATTCACTCTATATCTACATTCAATAACTTCTACTACTACTACTGCTACATCTTATAGGTTACAACGCTATCAGAAAAGTCAGTACCCACTCTTTTATTATTATTATTATTATTATTATTATTATTATTATTATTATTATTATTATTATTATTTTTATTATTATTATTACTTATTATTATCATTATTATTGCAGTTACTGCTGTTATTATTATTAGTAGTAGTAGTATTATCATTATTATAATTATTATTATTATTAGTAGTAGTAGTAGTAGTAGTATCATTATTATAATAATTATTATTATTATTATTATTATTATTATATATCATCATTATTGTTATTATTATTATTGTGGTATTGGCGATATCAACTGAAAGAAAAATGACCACTGTGTAGCCTAATTGTATTGTTGATGGAGTATATCACTGAATATGTTCTGCCTGAAAGTAGGGGCACTGAGAGGGACATGAGGAGGAATTATAAAAAAAGAGATTATTTCAAAGTTAGTGAGCTTTTTGCAGTTATTAAATGGGGGTCCTTATTTAACAACAATTTGTACAAGAAATATAAGAAATCTTTTGTTAGGAAAATGGGAAGATAGTAAATTATTGCATACTTTCCACCAAAATGTTATTTATGCATGCCAGAGAGAAATGGTTCAAAATGAGTATAAGAGAGCTAAGGAGTGGAAATACAAATGCTGGAAACTTATAGGAAGAGAAAAAACATAAATGCCTGGCAGACCTATCAAAAAAAACAAGAAATTATTACCTAAGTAAAAGAAAAGAGGCAGAGAGAGATTATGAAAGGGCTATCACCAGGAAGGCTAAATAAAATCCCAAGATTTTCCGCAATTTTATCAGAGGAAAACTGAAGGTCAAAAAACATGCTTTAAAGGTAAAGAGACCAGATGGAAACATCGCTGAGATGGATAAAGAGATCTTCGAAGAATTAAACAAGAAGTTTGTTACTATTCACAACAAAACATACCCCACCCCCTCAGATTGCAGAAATAGGAGATCATGGGCCGGTATTAGAGAATATCATCTTGATGGAGTTAGGTGCCCATACAGCTTCGGGTCCTGATGATATATCCCCTTATGTACTAAAAAAATATGCTAAACCAATATCAGTGGTGCTATGCATCTTATTTGAAGAGTCGATGGAATCTGGGAATATTCCAAGATGCTGGAAACAAGCTAACGTGGTACCTATCTTCAAACAGGGAAGGAAGGAGATATCTCTAAACTATAGGCCTATTTCCTTGACCAGCATAGTTTACAAAGTTATGGAGAAAATACTACGAAAACACATCTCTCTTCGCTTGGAATCTTTCAGCTTTCTTTGTCATTGTGACAACATGGCTTCTGAGAAGGCAGATCAACAGTAACAAACCTGTAAAAAATTTGTAATGAGGCAAGCCAGATCTTACAGGAAAGAGAGGGCTGGGTACACTGCATATTCCTAGATTTACTCCCACACGGGAGATTTATTAAGAAGTTGCAAGTAATGGCGAGAGTAAGTGGAAATGTCTTGAATGGATAAAAACTTACTTAGAAGAAAGGGAATAGATTTTTAGAATAAGACTCTCAGTGTGTGAATGGAGAAGGATTAGTAGTATATGTAAATGACCTACCAGAGTCTGTAAATTCAAGCTTGACTATGTTTGCAGATGATGCAAGGAGGTGAAAAAAGTAAGAGACGAGAACAATGGTAGAGAACTTCAGGAAGACCTAAATAGTCTGCAAGAGTGGTTAGAAAAGTGATTATGAAATTCAATACTTCAAAATGTAAGGTAATGAGAATGGGTACAAATGCAAGAGGGCCCAAGCTTGGATGCTCTATAGGAGGAGCAGTACTTCAAGGGACGGAGAATGAGAAAGATCTCAGAGTAAACATATTGGTAAATTTGTCTCCAGAATTGCATATAAATGACATAATAAGGGCAGCATATGCTTTCTTAGCAAATGCAAGGGTAGCCTTCAGGCACATGGACAAGGAAATGTTCGGATATATTTATGCAACTTATGTGAGACCAGAGCTTGAATATGCAGGTCCCTTTTGGGATCCACACTTGAAAAAAACACATAAATAAGTTGGAAAAAGTTTAAAGACATGCCACAAAGCTGGTGCCAGAATTACTCAATCTCAGTTATGAGGAGAGGCTGATGGAATTAACTTACCATCACTCGAAGCTAGAAGAATGAGGGGATATGGTGATTTTTTTTAAAATTCCTTCATGATTTTGACAGACTGGATAGGGATCGATATTTTGATATGGCTGGTTCTAGAACAAGAGGTCAAGTTTGAAGCTTCGTAAGGAAACGTCTTTGCAGGATGTAAGGAAGTACTTTTTAGTGTAAGAGTAGGTGATAATTGGAATTCGCTTAGCGAGGAGGTAGTTAATGCTAACTCAATTCATAGTATTAAGAGCAAATATTATAAGTATCATTGATTACAAGAATGGAACCAACCAGGAGACGGGGAGTTACGATCATAGGCTAGGGCTCTTTCCCGTTAGCACAATTAGGTAATTACCAACTGTTATATACGGCAAAGAAAAGGGGCATCCAGAGCAACTTTTTTTTATTTATTTTTTTATTATTATAACAAATTCCAGTCTAAACTGGGGACATGTCCAAATGACATGTAAAACAGGTGACACAATGGGAGGGGGGGGGGGATTGTTGGGGCCGATCTGTCTGTATACGACCGAAAGAGCAAATCTTCCCTTATATAGAATTGGTATAGTATGACTCACTATCTTTGAGGCCACACGTAATACTAAGAAAAAATAACAAAACAAAACAATAAACTACCGTAAATGATACTTTCGAAACATATAAAATTTGCATTAGGTGTACATTCCGTGACTCTCTTTTCCAGTTTGGAAGAAAAAATACCTGAATTGTGTGAATAAACACGCGAAAAAGGCAAAAAGTGTCTCATTCGAGAACACACCAAACATATGGTAGTTCATCAGCCATGGGATTGAGCAGATACGATGGCTTCTGACCGTTGTTCGACTAAGCTGTTAAGAATACATACAGAGCCATAACGCTCAAACGTTTGATAACCCGTAAATATAATAGTTATTTAATCTAAATAAAAATAATGTATAATTCTAAAGCTTACTGATACAGTCAGTACATCAATCAGTAAGCAATATTAAATTTCATCACAAGTACCTAAGAGAGAAATGGTACTGAACACCAGTACAAAAATGATCAATAAAACCGACTATTTAGATCCCGTATGCATCTTCCTATTAGCTACGATCACCTACCATTTAAGGTCCCCCACCAAGTAACCCCCCATCCATAACAATACACCCCCTTCCCCCGAACAATACTTTTGCCTTCCAGAACCTGTTTTCCATTGCTATGCACTCCAACGTCCTCTCCACTCCTTCCCCTACCCTCAACTCGACTTCGTAAATAATGAGAAAGAATCTGGTCGAATTCCTTTGGAATATATATATATATATATATATATATATATATATATATATATATATATATATATATATATATATATATATATATATATATATCCCACTCAGCCTCACCTATTATCTCGGTTGTTACTTTGTAAGAAAACAAATTTAATGTAAGAAGTTTATATTCTCTAACTCCGAATCCAATATGTTTGACAAAGAATGTTTGCATTTTATTTTACCACCATGTCCAAATAATACTACTGCTAATACCACCACCACCACCACCACTATTACTACTACTACTGCTACTACTACTAATAATAATAATAATAATAATAATAATAATAATGCTAATAATAATAATAATGATTATTATAATAATAATAATAATAATAATAATAATAATAATAATAATAATAATAATAATAATAATAATAATAATAATAAGCTATTAACTTTTTTCTATTTTGCATCATCCTAAGCATCCATACCTTTTCTGCTAGGCCTCTCATAGGCCTCTCACATACTGAGAGACAAAGTAAACAGGTAATGGCGAAGGGTAATGAGTAGGCCTACCAGCATAACAACATAAACGGTTTGACTTGTAAGTGCTATGCTGGTTAGCATCCAACCCCACAGGCGTGGGCTTTTCTTAAAGGTACTGTCCCTATTCACACTAGTCCAAGTACTAAACCACTAGATTATTATTATTATTTCTTGGCTATGGGTAATCTACTCTTATTATTATTTTAATTTCTTACAATCCACAATGCTTTCATGGCCAGTAATAATGTCACAGGAAACATTCACAGGTAAAAATTCACATGTTAGTCTAGGTTAGGTTGCGTTAGACATTTTTCCTGTGACTTTTTTTTATCTGGATTCACTATCACAAATGTATTTGCAAAGTATGTATAAAGAAAACAAACAAGCACTGGTACCTTATGGTATACGAATTAATACTAGATTCCAGATTCCAGATTTGCTGATTCCCATTTTGCCGAGTCCACTTTGTCGATTTTCGAATTGCCGACTCGTTTTTATGTAACTATCAAAAGCCTAACCTTTCCTAACCTAATCTAAATCAATTACTGCAATCACCAGTGATTGCAATACCAATAATAAATTCAGATTACTAGGTGTTGCCAATATGGGAATCGGCAAATTGATAAGCGGCAAATTGGAACGCTGCCTGGTATATGAATTTTGTTACTACCTATTTTAAAGTACAGAAGTATAGATAAGAATACCTAATTACCATTCGAGTAACCGTACTTACGGTGATCATGGTTCGACTAATGACTGATTTCCAATTGAAAAATTATCTCAGGTATGCCAAGGAAGCTCAGTGGTAGAGCGCGAGAGTCGGCAAGCGACTAAAGGGGTTCGAGATAATCGCGGGGCATTAGAAAAGGCATCCAGCGTTGATCCCTCAGCTTGGAAATATCTGCGTCCACCCCTATTCGAATAGGGACATTGTTCAGGTTGAAAGTAGAGGACAGTTGGCGCCATCTCTCTCTCTCTCTCTCTCTCTCTCTCTCTCTCTCTCTCTCTCTCTCTCTCTCTCTCTCTCTCTCTCTCTCTCTCTCTCTGCTTAAATATGAAGCTTCTGTGACTTTTTTTTTTTTTTAAGCATTCGTGCTAACACCAGTTATCTGTTCTGGTGTTTAATACTGCACCAACACCACATCCTGATATGCTACTCTCACTATTTTCATGCACGCTACGAATGACTGATTTATAAAACTATACCAAAGTCCATCAAAAAAGTAATTTGCAATAATGAATGAATTGAATTATAAAGCAATAATCAATACTTTGTATGAAGATGGTCATATAAAATGTACTGTGCACACCTTATAATAATAATAATAATAACAATAATAATAATAATAATAATAATAATAATAATAATAATAATAATAATAATAATAATAATAATAATAATAATAATAATAATAATTTAAAAAAATCCTGCAAACTTTGCCATTCTATGAGGCGGGGTCGGACGCTAGGACTTGGGTATTGCTAATCAATTTGACCAATAATATCAGAGTAGCTTTTACAGTTACATGACGAATCAGTATATGACCTAAGTACAAATATTAGAGAAGAGTGAAAATAAAGGTAATGAAAATATGAAGAGAGGATATTAGAATCTTGTCATCACATCTGTCATTTGACTGTTCTTTTAGTGATGCTGAGCATTCTATAGCTACAGAGAGATATACATTATACAGCTTATGAATTATGTAATTTAGATATACCAATACAGTACTTTCGAAGACTAACGTACTTACCTGCATTTTTAGATGCAAGGTGTATGAATTCGCCTTTCTTGTAATATCCAAATTGGTCTTGATTTTTTATAGGCTAAATATATTAATCCACACTCCACGAGTTAAAAAGAAGCGTTTTCCACATATCAATATCATATTATATAATTTGAAGCCTTTAGAGCTTGTTTGTGTGTATGTTTAACACTAAATATATGTTTGTCTTTGTATTGCACTGAAAAGTTGAACACATCAAAAGAGCTCTTCTCATGTTTTTGAACATCATTCAAGGGTCATCTTTCAAACATAACACTTGTTTTTTTATGATCGTTATTTTTAACAGTTTTCTAAGTTTCAGGTCACGAAAATAATTATCTGAATGTAATTATCGGGATACATAAACAAGGAGTATATCCTGTACAATAAAAGGAATAAAAAGAATAAATCATGTAATAGACAATAGCAATAAAGTTTTGGAGAGAGAGAGAGGAGAGAGAGAGAGAGAGAGAGAGAGAGAGGAGAGAGAGAGAGAGAGAGAGAGAGAGAGAGAGAGAGGAGAGAAACTTGAACTATTGCACTATTCCCAAATATCAGTTTGACATGGAGGTTGGTCAATTCATTTTTCCTAACGGTACCGAATACCTGAAAGCACTAGCTTTTCACCAGCATCAAAGTTACAACCTAACAATCTAACTTAATTTGGAGTGGTTTAAAAGATTAAGCCCCAGCCTAACCCCTAATGTCATTCTGGTGACGAAACTACAACCAAAGACCATCTTCGTGTGGATAACTTTTTTCTTTCTTTCTTATAACTAAAACTCCGATCTTTTGTATTTTCTTTAATCAGGAAGAACCCACAGAACTAATCTGAGAAGTAATGCCATGGCTCGACACTTTCAAGTCTCTTCAAAAAATGCTCTCGTCTACGGTAAACAGTCTACATTCTAATAATATAGATTTGTATGTGCACCTCTTCCAGCATTTGAAAGACTGTTAGGCCGCTTGAACACCAAAGTGGAACGTCGCACGTGGCACATGGGACGTGTCACGCCACTTCTGTGTGAAAGGTTTCAGATATTTTCGAATATTCGTTTTCAACAGTGTGGCATGCTACGTGCGACGTGCCACTTTGATGTGAAAGCAGCCTGATAGACCATAGGTCTACATGTGAACCATCAAAATCAGTCAACAATATTCTATGGTTTTATACTAGTACAGATAAAGTAGCAAAACGATTAGATGGCTTGAAAAACTATATACACTTTAGGCTACGCCTACAACAGATACATTCAGCAATAAACAGACAGAAAACTGACTGACAGACGAAAAGGCAAATGAAGAAAAGACCACATAACGGAATAATAGACCAAATTAAACCAAATTTCTCTTATCTCTAGGCCTGTCCAAGATGTCTTCTCCTCCACATCAAACTGGAAGCCAATTACTGACTGTGATAAAAAGGGGAACATTTTGATGATTAGTATACTAAAGCTGATAAAGCACTGATATAAAAATAAAAAAAAATTGAAAAATTTATTTTTGTTGTTACTGATATTCCACTCTAGGGAGGAACGGGTCTTGGTGGACCCTAGGAGAGGAGTGATATTTAGAGAAATATTTACTGAAATAACACATTTGTTGAGAAAGAAACAGACAGAAATATAGATAGATAGATGGAGCTCATCAATTTAAGAACAAAGATTACCTAGGCAAGGTCTTATCTTCTCTAGAATCGTTACTTTGACCTTAAAGAAAAGAATATATATATATATATATATATATATATATATATATATATATATATATATATATATATATATATATATATAATATTATATATATATATATATATATATATATATATATATATATATATATATATATATATATATATATATATATATATATATATATATATATATATATATATATATATATATATATATATATATATATATATATATATATATATATATATATATATATAATATATATATATATATATATATATATATATATATATATATATATATATATATATATATATATATATATAT